>PVKE010012235.1:0-38693 GCA_004027555.1 Craseonycteris thonglongyai
CGCTTTGAGGCCATGAGGACCGAGGATCGAATCCCGGCTCCGGCCCAGGCAGGACCCACGTGCTGAACTGGGGAGTTCCCACAGTTCGGTTCTCTAACTGTCTCTGTCTCTGTCTCTCTCTCTATCTGTCAAAAAGTAAAATAGAAATAAATATGCACTGAAGACAAAAAGATAATTTCTCTCTGTAAATGTGAAAAAAAAGATAAAAAAAAAAAAAATTTCACTGCAAAAACCTTAGTGCTAGATTTCAGGGTAAGGCTCAGACCCTGTTGTGGTGTGGAGATATCTATAAAGATTTATTTTTATTGTTTTTGACAGAGCGAGAGAGACAGAGACAGAGAGAAGGGGGAGGGCCCAGAATAGTCTCCATAGTTGCACATCATTGGTTTTTCCACATAGTTTTGTTTCACAGGTGGGAGCAGGGCTGCACAGGGAAGGAACTGGGCCAGGGTCTCACCCTGGTGAGAACTGAACTGGGAGCCCAGTTCAGCATATGGGTCCGCACGGGCTGGGACTCGATCCTCAGTCCCCAGGGCTGCAAAGTGAGCGCTTAACCCACTGAGCCATCCCGGCTTCCCCGGGGATATCTAATATAGGCACTGGGTTAGCTCCCTAAAATGCAAAATGCACTGGGTTCTGGGATTTGGGATAAGGGGCCTTGGGCTTAAGTGTGTGAAGCACATGGCAGGTGGTAAATTCTAGATCATGTGACCTCTTCCATCATTTCCATTATTCTGCAACTTCCTGGAGGTACCTAGGACGTGCCAGGTGTGCAGTGGACAGAGAGGAAGGGAGCTGCCAACATCTCAGCTGAGCACCCTGTTTCTGGCTTGGGGGAGCATTGGGTGGGGTGCAGACCACTGCTTTGCAGCCAGAGCGCTGTGGGCTCCAATGCCAGCTTCTGCCACCTCCACACTCTGCCATCTGGGACAAGTCACTAACTTCTCTGAACCTGTTTCATCTGTGAAATGGGTCACTTCCTCAGGCACTGCAAAAACCAGGGCACTCACATGGGCAATGGGGCTTGGTAAATGCTCACACCTTTCCCTGCTCTCCCCAGGGTCTGGCCTGTGTGTTCTGTGAGGAGGCCCTCCTATGAGAACAGGGTCTGAGGTGGCGCAGTCCCTTTCCCAGCACACGGCACGGGCCTACACATGGAGTTGGCAGTCAGGGGGTGCATGTGGCTTGGGCTGGACCTCCCAGGTCCCAAGGGAGAGCAGTCACAACCCACGGGGTACATGTGTCTTATTATTGACTCAGTTTCCCCTTTTCAAATGGGATCAGAGTCCAGTTCTGGGGGCTTCCAATCCCTCCTGATCATTTACCCCAGGTTTAGCACTGAGACCCCCAGTTCAGTGAGGAGGAGCCTCAGCCTGGAGCTTCGTGGGCCCAGCCCCGCCGTGCCCCTCCCGCCCGGGTCCTCACCTGAGGCTGTGGCAGCGGTCTCCTCGGCCAGGAGCCACTCCTTCTCCTGCTGCAGCCTCTGCAGCTCCCGCTCATGATGCCGCTGCAGCTCTTCCATCACCTGCTGGTGTGAGGACTCCATCTCTGCCAGGCTGCGCTCACACGCCTCCTGTGGGTGGGAGGCCAGGGGTCACTGCCTGGGACAGCGACCCTTCTCCAGCCTGAGGTGAGAAGCCTCAGGGGGCAGGCCTGCCTTGGTCCACCCCTCCCTGGACCCCAGGACCGCCAGCCTGCCCTTGCCCCATCCTCCCCCCACACCCCCATCCACAAACCTCACCCTGTCATTCTTCGATTTCAAATCCTTTTGAGGCCCCACTATCCTGCTGGGTCAAGTCCCTATTCCTGAGTTTGACCCGTGCAACTTCATGCCTAGCCCTTCCCCACCAAGAAAACCATTAAAAAAACCCAATTAACTGTATGCTCATACCTCTGAGCTTTAGCTCATGCTATTCCTGAAACGTACTTTCACGTCTTCTTCCTGGATAATTCACTTGACCTGCAGCCCAGCCTAAATGTCCTCCTAGCTGTCTCCCTGCCTCCAAAGACTCTGCTTTTGCCAGACTGTAAGTACCCCAAAGACCAAGAACATCTGACCTGGCCTGGAGTCCTGGGGGTCCGGGCCAAGGCCTGACGTATGGCAGGTGCTGAGTAAGTGAGCTGAGATTGAGAACTTATCACAGGACAGGGCCTATCGGCCAGACTGGCCAGTTATTTAAAAGACTGATAATAAGCACCGCTGCGACAGAGTTGCTATGACAGGGTGCATGGCAGGCAGTGTGGTGGCATCAATGCATTTTTAATGACCTCATCCCTTGACTCAGCAGGTCTACTCCTAGGAATGACCCCACAGAAAGTCACACATGTACAACAGCTTTTGGACAAGGGTATTCCCTATGGCAAGGCTGGTGGCAGGGAAACTGTAAACAATCTAAATGCTAACAGGGAACCTTTAAATAAATGATGGGCTCAAGTCTTACAAAGGACCCAGCAGCTGTTAAAAGAGAGCCACCCATGTGGTGTCTAGAAAGCAAGGTGACGAAAGCTGGTTTCTGACTATGCACACAGGGTGATCTCACGCATGGAAACAAAATACAGGGAGACAGATGTACAGGTACATGTATGCAAAAACACATAAAAGGGAGGGAAGAACACTGGGAGGCAGAGACTACTGGCCCCACAGATGTGCACGCTCTACCTCCCAGAGCCTGCGAATGTTACCTTACACGGCAGAGGGGAGCTGAGCTTGCTTATCAGATGACCTTAAAATAGGGAGACCATCCTAGGTTATATGGGGGCCCAATGTTGCCACAGATCCTCAGATGTAAAAGAGGAGGCAGCAGAGCAGAGTGGGAAGAAGTAACTGCAGGTCAGAGTGGCACGAGGTGAGGACCTGACCCCTCTGTAGGCTATAAAGATGAAAGAAGGGGCCCTGAGCCACAGAACATGGGCAGCCACCAGGCACTGGAAAAGGCGAGGAACCGGATCCTACCCAGAGCCTACAGATAGAACGCAGCCTGGAATTTAGACTGACGAGACCCATGCTAGATGGCTACCTTTAAAACTATGAGGATAAGCAGGAAACAATACAGATGTTCTCAGGTGGTAACCTGGTGGGCAGCAGGCAGGAGGAAGACTTCATGTGTTTATTTCTAACCTTTTGTTTTAATTTTTGAAAATGTAAACTTACCCCTTATAGAATTAAAAAACATGTAAGATCATTAAAAAGGGAAGAGCTAGGGAAGAAACAGAGACACCGATGGCCAGATAAGAGACTGTATTCTCCCCCCTGCCACAGGGTACCTCACGATGGTGCGGCAGCCCCCACCTCCCAGCGGCCACACCTGGGGGCTGTGAGTGCCTGTTTGTGGGGGAGGACTAGGGTCATCCAGGTCCTGATGTTCTAAGTGGTGAGTTAGGACAACAGAACATGGCTTTGGAGTCCCACACACTGGGTCCTACCCCTGGCTGTATAATGGAGTGAACTTTGAACAAGCCCCCTCCCTTCTCTGAGACTCAGTCTCCCCATCTATAAAGCAGGTGCCATAAAACCAACTCACAAGGGTTCCTAAGGTAAGCCAGCACCCAGCTGCAGAGAGAAGAGAAATATGGGCTTGGGGTTTATTCTTAAAGGACCAGATCGGGCAGGCAGAGCCAGCAGCTCACAGGGTGACAGGAGGCAGATGTCAGGTGAGAACCCGCCTGTGAGAAGGGGCTCCTAGGAGGCCAGGTGCTGCTTTCTAACCAACCTTCCTGAGGGTTCAAGGTGCCCGCCGCCACCTCTGACACGGATCAAAATGGATACAGAAATGCCTTCACAGGAATGGGCACTACAGCCCCAGGCCCTCCATGTTGTCCTGCTTTGACAGGCACCCGTTCGGCCTGAGATACCAGGTGGGGGATCCCTCCCCCACTGTCACCTCTCCGGAATCCACTGAATCTCCAGGGGCCTCCTCTGGTGCTCGAGGGGGACACAGATGGCTCAGCTCCTCTTGTCTGGCTCCCTCTGCATCTTGGGCCACTCCACTCCTGTCTTCTGCAGTTTCCTCTTTATTCTCTTCTCACCTCCCACCCCAGTTCCGCCTGCTCCCCTGTCCATCCCAACCCAGCAGGATGAAATGCTGACAGCCCTTGGAGTGTCCAAGGGAGACTGGGGACCAAGAAGCCTGGACTGCAGACCCGGGTCTGCCTCCAGCTCAAAGGTCTCAACTCCTCTCTGGGCCTCAGTTTCCTTGTCTGTAAGCTGAGAAGTCAGAGAAATGCTTTTCAAACTTCATTTTACTGACAGAAATGTTTTTCCAAAGGAAATCGAATGCAGGTTCTAATAGTAAAATGGGTAAAGACAGAGCTGCTCTAATTACCAGTTGATGTGAATGGACCGACCCAGCAAGGCAGCCCATGGGCTCCAGAGCACAGCCTGAAGCCCTCTGGGTTTGGGTCTCCGAGGCAGTCCCACCTGCCTCAGGCCTAGGAGTTGGGCCTCACCCACCCCTTCCTCTGGCCTTTGATAACACTGGCCCCTGCATGGCGCCCATGTCAGGTGAACCCCCAGGTTAGCCCTCCACATCAGGCACCAATCCCCTAGGGCCTGGTCTCCCTTCAGCTGAATGTTCCATCAACTACTCAGTCCCAGACTGGCCCCCTGACCTTGACAGTAGCCCCAGCCTTAGCACTCCTGGGGGCTCCCCTCTGCCTTTCTCGGGCCATCACCCAGTCCTAAACTCCCCTCCCTCCACACATCCTTCTATGTCCCCCTCTCCTCAGTCATCAACCTAGTTCCTTCTGGGCCCCCCTTTACTCCAAAACCACCTTCCCAATGTCATTGTCAGACCCCAAACCTCTTCAGGTGTGCAGGACACATCCCAAATCCTTGGCGTGGCAGTAGACGTCTCCAGGATAGGCACCCATCCGCCTTCCACCTCCTGGTGCGGCCCATGTCCCCACCCCACCCACCCAGTGCTTTGCTCTGGGCCTGCTCTCCGGAAGCCTTCCTGAGCACCCCAGGCAGCAACCTTCCTCCTTGCAAGTTCTAGAAAGCCCCACCCACTCAGAGCCTGGGATCCCAGCATTCCTTTCTACTTCTGGCAATGGTGTGCTGACTAGAAGCGACCGACTGCTGAACTTTTAGAGGAGTTTTGTGACGCAGTTGTTAAGCATGGCCATTATTAAAACTTATATACACTTATAATTTAATTACATTAAAGACAAAGCTGATACTCAAAATTCATCATTTCTTAATCATTTCAACTGCATTTTATTGTTATCTAGGCTCTCGAGGTTATTTATGTCTTCTGAGTCTGCATGGTGGAAATGCTCTATAATGGTGTGTACATGTCTTCCCAACTCCGTGTTCAGGTCCTTCAGCCACAGTGGGAGTACTTACACCATGGACATTGGTAAACATTACAAATCGGGACTTGATTTATTGTTTTGTTGATTGTTTAGACTCGAGCCAGTGATGAGAAAATGCTAATAATGATTAAACGTAGAAGTGTGCCTTATCTATGACCATCACATTATAAGTAGAACAAAAACCTAAGGAGATACTCTTAAGAAAATATTATCCATAGAAAACTCTTACCCAACTCAGCAAAGAAATTGCTCATGACATTAACCAAGTAAAGTTTTGATGTCTTCTTGTCTTACTCATTAATATAAACAAAAATGTCAACCAACATTCATGTTAGAACAACACTCGTTTGTCAGTTAACTGTGGATACAAGCACTCAGAAAAACCAATGAAAGTATGCTGAGAAAAAGCAATTTGCTGTATGGAATTCACAATAAAAAGTATTATGTAGTTTTTATTTGTAAGTTGTATTACTAAACATCCTTTGTATCAGTAAAATTTATAATCCACATAACATGTATTACTTATTTTATATATACATGTGTGTGTATATATAGCATACATGAGTGTGTGTGTATACACACGCATGTGTTAATATTTTTTCTGGAGAGCTAGTTGTTTCAGTGGTAATGATCCAAAGTGTCTCTAGACATGGCCAAATGTCCCCAGGGGAATAAAATCAGCCCCAGTTGAGAACTGCTGTCCTAGGCAGACCATGCGCCCCCTGAGGGCCATTGGAGGCTCCCAGGTCACACAGAGCACCTTGTGAGGCCCTGGCCTGGCAGATATGGCAAGTGATTTCCTGTTTTAGGAGCAACTCCTAAGGACCTGCCCGCTGGAAGCTCCCACGCTCCACTGGCTCCCCACTTCCCCAGGGTAGTGTGGGGAAAGGGATTCAAGTGCAGAGTGTCACATGAGGGCAGTCAGCTGGCCCCGAGCTCAAATCCGACCTCTGACTTCTGTAGGTTGGCTGACCTTGGGCAAGTCACATAACCTCTCATAGCTCAGTGGCCTTGTCTGTAAAATGGCACAGGGCTCACGTCCACCTACCAGATTACATGAGATGATGCTTGCCAAAGCCTTACGTGGCTTTGGTACACAGAAAGGGCTCCCACAATATTAGTTGTTTTCTGAAAACATGGCAACCAGAACCCTGTCCCCATCCCCCAAAACACAGCTCCTCAGCCTCACCTGCGAGATGTAGCCTGGGGGGACATGACCATCCTCCTGGGAAGCGGGTGCGCCCTGAGGGGGCTCCCCTTGGACACGCCACGCCTCCAGCTGGGCACGAAGGGATTGGACCTGTAAAGGGAGGAGGTGAGGTCAGTGGGGGCCCGGAAGCGTGGAGGGGCTGGCAGGAGGCAGTGAGGAGCTTTGGGTGTGAGAAGGGGAAGCGGCCCTGGTGGGATGTGCAGGAAAGGGGGACATCCCAGCTGTTTCCTGGATGGCAGGGTCGATGACCCAGAAGAGTTCAGGCCCAGAGAAGACAAGACAGGGTTGGGACAGGACACTGTAATGACCGATATTTGCACTATGTTGGGGGCAGGGGAAAGGTCTGTGAGCCTCAGCTTCCCATCCACAAAACTGCGATGAGGTCTGCCCTGTGGGGTCATGAGACTGTTGTGAGGATTCCACGAGCCACTATAGGTAGAGGGCCCAGGACAAGGTGCTCAATAAATGGTCTCTCCCTTCTCTTTCCTCTTCCCTTCTTGCTGAGGGCAGAATTAAGAAGGAATAAAAAAAGGTCTAGGAAAGTAGATTCCAATTCACAGGAGTCTGAGGTGTCAGGTAGATCAGGGGTGAGCCCCCCAGCACTACAGGCATGCAAGCTAAATGCTATAGCGGGGCTGCAGGGGAAGGAGTGGTGGTGGAGTGAGGGTGTTCCCGGAGGCCAGCTGGGATGCCTACCTCCTTCTCCAGTGCCTCGTGGCTGTCACCCGGGGGACCCCGGTGCTCCCCGCGGCCTTGATTAAGCAAGGCGGTGAGAGGCACCCGCTTGTTCTCCCGCAGGGGCAGCTTCTCCAGCTCCTGCCACTTCTTCTCGATCTCCTCGCTGAGCCGACTCTGTTGGTCCTCGGTCAGGGGGGCACCCAGGCCGCGGCGCGGCCCCTCACCAGCTGGTGTCTCCGTGGCCCTGCTGTCCACAGCCTCGAACCACTTGCGTCGCTCCTCAGAGCGCTGGGCCAGGTCCCGCTCCAGCTCCTCCTGCTTGGCCGGGCGGTCGAGAGTGCGAGCTGGGGTGCGGGCCCGCTGTGGGGAGCCCTGAGTCAGCGGGGAGAGTTCCACGTAGTCTAGCGACGGCCGCTGTCCATCCGCCCTCCGAGGGCTGCCCCGGCCGATGACCTCGGAGCCCATTCGAGGCTCCCCTGCCTTCAGGGAGCCCTTCTGGGTGCCATAGCTGTACAGTGTGTTCTCCTTATTGCAGTCGGAGAGCCTAGGGTACCAGCAGAGCCACGTCAGACAGGACCTTGCCCACTTAGTCCCAAAATAAGCACTTCTGGAGTGCCACTGTGTGCCAGGGCCTCAGGACAAGCCCCAGTGGAGGAAACTGCCCAACCCAGAAGTCAGAACTAGAACTTCATCATTAACACACCCTGGGAACCATCCCAGCTCGACTACTTGTCAGTGGAAGGATTGGATGTCTGGCTTCCCTCTGAGCCTCAATCACTCATCTGTAATATGTGACGACAATGCCTCTCACAGGATGGATATGAGGACTAGGTAGGTGAATGTATGTGAAACCCATTACAAATGGTAATCATAGCATCATTATTAAAAGTAGAGTTTGTGGGGAAGCTGGGATGGCTCAGCGGGTTAAGCGCTCACTTTGAAGCCCCGGGGACCGAGGATCGAATCCTGGCCCCAGCCCGTGTGGAACCATGTGCTGAACTGGGGTGTGCCTCCAGTTTAGTTCTTGCCAGGGCCTGTGTGGGAGGCTCCCGGCCCAGTCCCTGCCCAGCACAGCCCCACACCCACCTGTAGAGTGAAACTATATGGAAAACTAATGTCAACTGTGGAGACTGCTCTGGGCCCTCCCCCTTCTCTCTGTCTCTCTCTCTGTCTCTGTTTCTCTCTGTCAAAAATCAATAAAATAAATCTTAAAAAAAAAAAAAAAGTAGAGTTTGAGACAAGGTACTGGGTTTAAGAGGCTCACAATGGAATAGGGGAACTGCCCATGGTCACTGCTGAGGAGGTAAACACTGACTTGTGGGTGCATAAGGCACAAACTGTGTAGCTTAAAAGCAGCGCTCCCCCTCTTCCATAGTAATAGCCAGGTGTATGGTCGCCCAGCCCAAATCCTCACTTTCTAGCATCCCTTACAGTTATGCGCAGCCAGTACACTCTGCCCAGTGGGAATGGGAGGTGGTACCTTTTAAGGGACTGGGTGTGGCCTGTCCTGGCTACTGTCTGGGACTTCAGACTCTAAGCAGCCAGAGGCCAAGCTATGAGTTGAAGGCCCCAGAGCTGCCTGCCAGGTCTGGACTACACACCTCTGGACTGTTCTGGAGAGGGAAACAAACCTTTCCCTGTTTAAGCCACCGTGTTTGGGGCTTCTTTGTTACAGCAGCCGAGCCTACATATTAACAGTCCCGCTGCACTGTGCTCAAGTTCACAAAGGGCCCCTGTGTGCATCCTCATTATACTAGGTCTGACAGCTGAGGAGTATGAAACTCAGACAAGAAAGTGACTGGCCTCAAGCTGAACAGCCAGCTGTGGCCAGACAGGGGGACTCACATGCTCAGTGCCCCTCAGTACTGTTTGCATTCCTGCTACCCAGCAGCCACAAGTCCCAGTCCTCCTTGGGAATCTGGGGTTTAGACTGTGAGGCCTCTGCCGCCAGGTAACCCACAGCCCTCTGACACTCTACCCACAGTGACTCCAGATGGAGTGAGCTCCCTACCCAGACTGCCCAGCCGCTCCCCCTCCCTAACACAGGATGAGACATAGCCCCCACAGCACAGACAATCAGCCATCTAGCAGGGGCCTTCGACTCACTAGCATCTTCTCCAAAGAGCCGAGGTCTCCCCACCCTTCAGGATATGGGGGACATAGAGGGATGGCAGTAAAATCCCAAACCCTCAATGTATTTCTGGAGGACTGCCAAGAATGCTCACTGCTATGTCCCCATTTTCTTGATAGAGAAACTGAGGCCCAGAAGATACAGCCAGGGAGTTCCCATTCACTGAGTACGTACTTGGTGACATCTGGGGCTGAGGTGGGACGCACGGTCTTCCTCAGAGCCTCAATCCAGTTCCTCCGGATGCCTGAAGTCATGGCCGACAAAGTATAGACAGCATCCTTGGTCTGCAAGTGCACCCCACAGATAGGTTGCCATGTGGCCAGTCCCAGGAAGGGTGGTCCTTCCCTCACAAAAGTGTGTCTAAGGTCTTAGCCTGGAGGTGAGTAGAGGGTGCAAAACCTCCCCTCCACTAGCCTTGGAAGAACCGCGCTGGCTCTAAGACCTCCCTAACATTCAAACCGGCCCTGCTAATGATACCCTGGATCTCCCCTAATATGCAAAGTGCTGGCAACAGAGCTTCTGACTGGCTCTAAGAACAGGGTCTCTGGGTAGATGAATGACAAGAGCCAGTCTCTGAGGGGAAGCCAAACTCCACACCAACACCTCCTCCAGGGTGCCCTCCAGCCATGCTGCCCCCACACCCCCTGCTGCATGCAGCCTCACGTGGATCTGGAAGCCATAGTTGCGCTGCACTGCGTACTCGGTGACATCGGTGCAGGAGCGCAGGTCAATCTCGCCATCCAGCTCATCTGCCTGCAGCGGGAAGGCCCTGATGGTCCACACTCTGGGAGCCCCACCCACGCCCCTTCCGGGGTACCTCCCACCCCCCCACCCCCACCCCCGCTGCCTCACCTCCTCGGCAGTGGAGTCCCTGTAGTACTTGAGGCTTGAATCAGTCAGCACAAACCAATGCTTCTTCCACTGTGAAGGGAGAGGCAGTGGTGAGCAGCAGAGAGGGGGCTGCAAGGCGTGTGAGCGCCACTCTGCAGGTACCCTGGGCACTGCCAGCTCAACCACTCTGCTCAGCCTCACCTGCCCTCCTGCAGGGCAGGGGACAGAGGAGAGTGCGGTCAATAAACCCACATTTGTCGCCTGGCCCTCTCTGAGCTGCAGGGGCAGCATCTGTGACCTGAGGTGGCTCCTCCTCAGCAACGACACCTTCCCTCCCCTTTCGGGGGCCCTTCCCTGATGGTGAACACTTCCTTACCCAACCTCATCCTTTCCACTAAGAATGCCAAGGCTCCTACAAGCAAATCCCCGCAGTGCAGACCAGGAAGGGGTCATGACTGGTCATCCGCCACCCAGCCAGGGACCAGAGCTTCCTAAGTCTTCTTCCATATGGCCCTCTGGATCGTCTCAGTGGCCAAGGACAGGTCTCCCGGAGAGCAACACTGGAAGGCGGCCCAGGGGAGGCGTCTGTGCACTGGGTGTATTCTGTTTCTCCGTCTGGCTGCTGGTTGCAAGTGTGTTCAGCTTGTGAGAGGCATTATCTGCATGTACATTTATGATGTGGGCACCCTTCCATAGTGCCTCCCTGTTTCAGCTGGGGTTCAGTTGGCAGGACACATAGGAAAGGGCTAGAGGTATCAGAATAGCTAAGCTCAGCCCTCTTCTGGCTTCTGACCATTCACTGGAATGCCAAAGTTCACCCACTGCCAGGGTCATTGCATGTCACCCAGTCCCTGGCATCTCCTGTGCTCTCACACATCACCATGCCTTATCCACACTGTTTGTTATTACGTTTTTTTGGAGTTTTTTTTCCCTCAAGAAGATGGTAACTTTTAAAAAATGGGCCAGGATGACACTTTCTACTTCTTTTCATACTGCCTCCCCCAAGAAACAGGGTTTTAGCATCCAAAAGACCCAGGTTACAACTATTTTATTCCTTGCTAGCTGTGTGTCTTCAGTTAAGCATCTCAACCTCTCTGAGCTTCAGTCTTCTGACTTGCAGAGGCCCTAACCCTCCCCTGCATATCTCTCATGGCACTTCACATGGGGTCAGGCACTACATTGTTGGGGACTGTTCTAAGAGGCTGGCCCTCATAGCACCACCCTGCTCTTGCCAAGTGCCCTGAGCTGCTGCTGGGGACCTCAACTGTCCCTCTGTGAAACAGGTCAGGGGTTCTGTGCCAAACAATCTCTTTGGTCCTTCCAGGCCTAGTCTATGACTGCATGAGACAGGAACGAGATGGAGCTCTGTGGGCCTCAGGTGCCCCAAGTTCTAGGCCTGGGTCTGCCCAAGAGAAGGAAGCCCTACAGGCCTGTCTCTTGTCTGTGCACCATGGGGCTGGGCTGGCTGAACTCTCAGGGCCCTTTCAGCTTGGACATTCCAAAACCCCATGAGAGAGAATGAGTAATAGCCAGTTCTGGGTGGGGCCCATAATCTCTGCCCTCCATGGACCCTGGGTGGGGAGGCCAGGATGGGTCACTGGCAGGGTGCCAGGCCTTGTGTGAGCCTGGAGCGCAGCCACCAGCAGGCTGGTGAGCAGGCAGCCGGTACGGAAGGTTGTGGGCTGGAGGGAATAAAGCATGTGGGCCGGAAACACAATGCGATTCCCTTTGGCTCTGTGCCATCCCGGCATGCAGGCTGCATGCAGACCTGAGCCAGAGCGTATGCAGGGCAGGGGTGGGGAGACGTCCCTTCCCAGGCTGGATGGGCAGGAAGCCAGCTCCAGCCTGGCAGCCAAGAGGGTAGAGCCGGTAAAAGGCCACTGTCTCTTCTGGTTTTACAGATGGACACATTAGAGAAAGGGCCAGGGTCTCCAGAAGGCTGGACAGGCCAGGGAAGCAGCTCAGCCTCCTGCGCTGCCCCCAAGGGCCCTACAGGGCCCTACAGCAATCCAGCCCCCTCCCCTCCACTTCAGCCCTCCTACCTCTCCAGGCTCGTCCAAGATTGACATCCATCCCTTCTTGAAGTTGAGCAGATCGGGCTATGGGAAGACGAGGAGGCAGATGAGTCAGACCCAACACAGAACAATGGGGCTGAGGGTAGTGGGTGCCGTGCCCACGCTAGCCCTGAGTTCTAAGACTGAGGGCCTGGGAAGCCAGGAGAGAGGGCTGAGGGCTCAGGTAACTCCCCAAGTCCAGGCAGGCTCCCCAACCACTGAGGCAACATCCACCAATCTGAGAGCCAAGAGTGTGCTCTGGGCTACTGCCACTTCCACCAGTGATGCCCAAGCTTCCCTGCTACCACCCTACTTCATCACCTGAGAGTGGGAGAGAGGGGGCCCAAGAGAATGCTGCCAGTAAAGAGACCCTTAGAAAGAAAGCTCAGAAAACAGGCCGGACCAGTAGCGTGAATGAACCGTCCAGTTCCTCTCTCTGACAAGGCCCAGGCAGCCCACCAGGAACGAGCCTTACTGCTCCTACCCACCCCCAACCCACTGACCCTCCTGTGATCCAACTAGCCCTTCCTTCGTCTCCTGGAGAGCCTGGAAGATGGAACCAGCCACAGGCTGGGGTCTGAGATCCCTCTGGTCCCCATCAGATTTCTGGAAGGGCCAGTCCTGGCAAGCCCTACCTGCCAGCTGCTGCCAAGGGGGGCACGGCCCTGGGGTCTGGGGGCTCCCAGCTGCAACATGTTCCACGGGGTCTACGAGCTATGTATCCCCACCCAGGCCTAGAAGAAAAAATTGCTCATCCAGGCATTTCCCCTGGCCAGGTCCATCTGGTGGGCACCAGCTACCAGCCCCTTCCTGCCCACTGGGAAGACCTCTGTCTCAGAAGTCCCGGAGCCTCTGCAGTCTCAGCTCCTGCCCACTGGCAGGGAGGAGAGTAGGGCGGGCCAGGATGGCGGGCAGGGAGGAGGTGTCCACCTGTTGCCATGGCTCTGAGCCTACCTATCAGCGTCCGCATCACAGCCTCACCAGGCCAAGGTGTCTGGTTGCATGGAGGGAGCGGGTGACATGGCTCAGTGGGGTGGGCGGCGAGGATGGCAGCTGGAAACCTGGAAACCAGAGCCACCTGACCTGGCCACCTCCCCTGACCCGCCTTCCTCCCAGGTAGCCCCATCCTCCTCTTCTTCAGGTGGAAGTGGCCTGAGAGCAGCTTGGGCCAGCAGTGTGGACACCAAGAGCCATCCCCAGCGACAGCCCTGGGACGAGGGCCCCCTGGATCTCAGCAGACCAGCAGCCCCACCCCTGCATACCTGTCTGAGGGGAGGGGACACAGGCTCTGCTCAGACCTGGGAAGCCCTGGAGCAGTACTCAGCCTACCTGCACTCCCTTCTTCCCCGCCCTGTTCCCATGTGTGTGCAAGAGGCTGCTCCATCCAGATGGTCCCAGGCTAAGACTGAAGGCCCCACTCAGGACCATCACATCACCTGGGTCCACCCACATCCAGACTGGGACCTCCGTGGCCCCAGGGCTGAGCATGCTGTGACCAGATGCCTGGGAAAACCTGTTAAATAAATATCCACCTTCCCCCTCTACCCCCTGGTCTAAATTTCTGTGCTTTGGAGACAGTCCCCACCTCTACCCCCCGGGCCCTGAGGAACCAGGCTTTCAGGATGGCTCATGGAGAGTCCCTGGGGAGGACGAGCAGATGACCCAGCCAATCGGACTAGGTTTGGGGCTAGGAGATCAGCCATTGGCTTCCAGAAGTTGAGGAAGTGTTCATCAGTAGAATTGTAGACTGGGACCCCAAGGCTGCCTGGAAAGTGGAGTCAACGGTGACCTTCCTAAGTCACATCCTCTCCCTAGCCTAGCTGCCTAAGGTGGTAAATAATGGTATGCAGGGGAGTCCTGAACATGCCACACACGGAAACCCTCTGGAAGCTGGTACAAGCACATCACACACCATGTCAAGCACAGGATGACCTTGGAGAGGAGGCTGCCAATGTGTGAGTTTTTAAATTGCTGACAGGGGAGGTCCTATGGTCATCTGGGAACACCCCCCCACTGGAGTCATAAGGTCTGATAATCTAAATGTCCCATGCTGCACCTTCATACAGGGGTCCTCAAGCCCCAAATACCTTTCCTCCACCTGCACAGGTAGCTCACTTTCTCCTACCTCCCTTCAGGAGCACCAACAAGATCTCATAGCCCGCCTCCTCCCTTGGGCCACAGGGTCTGCACTGCCTCCCGCCCACCTGGACCTTAGACATGGCCTCTTTTAGGCACACTTTGGCAAGGGATCCACTAAAAACTGACCCACTAGTGTCACAAGTCTGTTTAAAACCTCCAGGAATAGTTCCAGGTGGCTTCAAAACAAGGTCCAAGGGAAGCTGGGATGGCTCAGCGGGTTAAGCACTCGTTTTGCAGCCCTGGAGACCAAGGATCGAATCCCGGGCCTGGCCCATGCGGACCCATATGCTGAACTGGGGTGTGCCCCCAGCTCAGTTCTTGCGGGGGCCTATGCAGGAGGCTCCCGGCCCAGTTCCTGCCCTGTGCAGCCCCGCACCCACCTATGGAGTGAAACCATATGGAAAACTAATGCTGTCAACTATGGAGAATGCTCTGGGCCCTCCCCCTTCTCTCTGTCTCTCTCGTTCTGTCAAAACAAACAAACAAAAAAAACCAAACAAACAATAAAAACAACAAAAAACAAAAAAAACAAGGTCTAGCTGTCTTAGATGGCACCAAAGCTCAGCCCACCCTTCCAACCTAGCCTCCCCTGTGCTTTGGGGGCCCCGTGTTTATATCATCACACATCATGTCTGATCTCCAACAAATCAGAACTCCAGGCCCTCCCCACCTGCCTGTGTCCTCTGCTTGAAAATCAGGCAGACCCCTACTCGTGCCTTACGACGCAGCTGCACTGCCTCCGCTGAGGCCTGTGTCCCAGTACACACCACACACCGCCCAGCTGCCCTCCCACAGCCCCTCGGAGAGGCCTCTGTTGCACCCATAATTATCCTGAAGACATTCACATGTCTCTCACAAGTTCAACCAGAAGCAACTCACAGGCAGGGACATGTGCCATTCACCCCCCAGGACCCAGGGGCTCAGGGAATGTTTGTGGAATCCTTTTTTATTTTTTTAAGCACCAAGTACTGTTCTAGACCAGGAAGTCAGCTGTGAACGACATGTGGCCCCTGTCCTGGTGGAAGTCAGGAGAGAGACAGACAATAAACAAGAAAACAGGTATATACTTTGATGCCGGGCAGTGGCTGGGGAATGAGGCTCCGGGGCTCAGGATAAAGCAGGTGAAGTGGATCCTGATTCCAGGCCCGGCTTCAGCATTTACCCATTCATAGCACCTTTGCCACCTGATTTATACAGATCCCTGAGGTCAGCAGGATGGGGCTGGGAGAGTGGGAAAGGGTAGGAGGAAGGTGTAAGAAGGGACACTGGCCAGGAGCAGGCTCAGGACTACAGGTGGCTAGGCTGAAACCAGCAAATACCGTCAGCAGTGATCATGAGCCTCCTCTCTGTTCCAAAACCTTTTATGGCTCCCCAGTACACCTGACCAAGCCCAAGCTGCTTTCTGGTCTTTGGGCTCCTTTTCTCCCAAGCCCCTTGTCTATGTTCTCACCAGTCCTCAAATGTGACGACCAGCCTTTGTTCACACTGTTCCCTCCCCCAGTCCATCTCCATCTGACAAAGTCCTACAATCACAGGAAGGCTTCTCTCACCAGCAGGGACGTGCTGTCCCTCCTCCCAGCACCCCACATGCTACTTCCAGGAGCCTTAGGCTTGCTGAGCATGTGCTTCCCCAAGAGAGGCAACTGTGTACATTTCTTATCTCGCCCCAGAGAAAAAACTGGGACAGCCCTGTATACCAGTTCTGGCTCCGCCAGGGCCTGAGTCACCTGACACATGTTGCTTCACCTCTCTATACCTCAATGTCCTCATCTGTTAAATGGGGAGCTGCCATCATCCTCAGAAGACCAACTCTGATAGAGTGAAACATTCAATTTGGGGTCTGGCAGGCCCTCAGTGGGCATTGCGACCACCCTTCCCCTGGCCTGGAGGGGCAGCACACTGACTCAGCTCCTCCCCCACATCCCTCTCTGCTCTCTGACTGGGCAGGGGAGGCTGCTAAGGACAGGAAGGGCCCGCAGGGTGGTGGCAGGATGTGTGGAGGCCGAGGAAGTCCAGGCAGTGACCAGGTCATCCCACTCACAGGGGTAGGGGCCCCTCTCACCAAATGCCACTCCCACCCTCCCACAGCCCAGCCCTCTCCACTCAGTTGAGAAAAGGGGACAGACCCACACACATGCACACACCCTGCTCAACTCCCCTGTCCCCACCAGCTGCCAGAGGTTCCACCCCAAGGAGCTAGTCAGAAACCAAAAGCAGCCCTGCCCTTTCCTTCTAGAACATCACCGAGCATGACTGACCTGGATGGAAATGGGCTACTCCTTCCCTTACACTCAGGGTACCCTCAGGAACTCACCAAAGCCTCTCCCCAGGTCTCAATTTATCCGACTGTGAAATGGGGATAATGGTGAACTCAGCTGTGAGGCTCAATATGATAATTAAGGCACAGGTATTGATGGAGCTAGGGTAGGGCTTACCCCCAAAAGACAAGTCCTGGACATCTTGTCCCCAACTCTCACTCGAGGGCTTGCCCCACCCAAAGCCCCAGCGCCACCGCGGAGGCCAGCCGGGGAGAACATGGTAACCTGCCGCTTCAGAAATCCCAAGGCATGGGCTCCCGGACAGGGTGAGACGGTCCCTCTCACGCACCCTAACCTGCGGCCAGCGCCCAATGGGTGAGCAGGCTTCCCAGACCTGGGTCAGCGCGACCCATCCGAGCCAGGGGGCACCTTGCTCTAGCCCTGGGCGACACCCCAGACCCAGGCCAGGCCCGCGACTGGGAGGCCGGGGAGCCCCTGCGGACCTCGCAGCTTGGGGGAATCAGGGCAGGTCTTCAACAAGGGGTTGGAGGGAAGGCGGGGAAGGGCCACCCCGAATCGGCCCGTGACTGGTCCTGCGAAGGTGAGCAGGGGGTGCCTAGGACGGGGCGCTCCCACGTCCTCAGGGTCGCCCGGGCTCCTGGCCGGGAAAGGTGAGGAGGAGGGTGGGGGACGGTGAGGCAGGACGGCGGGCCCTGCCGCTGGGGTCGATCTGTCTTCCGGCCGAGCCCTTCTCTCGCCTCCGAGGGGTGAGGAGAGAGCTGCTCGGGAGGAGAGCAGCTGGGCTCGGGCCGCCGCTCTCACCCCGGCCTGGGACGCGAGGGGGCCACCCCGCGGGGTGGGGGGCACTCACCGTCATGGCGGCGCCCCGGGACGGCGGGAGCAGGAGGCAGGAAGGTGAGGGGGGTTCTCGGGCCGGGCTCAGCGGCGCGGGAATCCCGCCGCCGCCGCCCCTGTCGGCTGCCCGCCGCCGCTCCTCCGGCCCTTCCCTTCCCCGGAGTTGCCCCAGCCCCTTCCATCCGCCCATAAAACTTTTTTTTTTTCAAACTTCCTGGGAGGACCCGGGTAGGCCAATGAGCGGCGGGGAAGCTGGGACAAGCAGCGGAGGGGGCGCGGGCTGGCCAATGGGAGCGCGGGCTGGGCCCCGGGGCGGGGCCTGCGGCTACGGGACAGGCGCGGGTGGGCGGGGCCGGCCGGCCGGATAGGGGCGGGAGGAAGAGGCTTCGGCCGCGGGCGCGCTGGGCGGAAGGGACGGCCACGCGCGCAGGTGACTCGGGCTTTCGCGCGCGAGTGCGGGGTGTGGCCCCTACGTCGCCCGGCGACGGCTCCCCGCCACAGCCGCGAGCCCCCGGACGCAGCGATGGTCCCACTAGGGCTCAGCGGCTCGGTGTTGATGGGGACGTGGGCAAAGCTCCCAGTACTAACATTTCAGCAGGTCCCATTCGCCGAGCCCTGCTTGTTACCTGTGTACTATGTGGTCCTCACCACCGATCTGACAGGAAGGGTCCCTTGTCCCATTTTACTAATGAGAAAACCGAGGCTCAGAGAGGTGAGCCGACTTACTCAAGGTCACACATTAAGAAGAGAAGGCCTTCCTAACGTAATCGTCACATAAGATGAGTCCTGGAATGGCAGGCTCTTCTCCAAATGCCCCCTCCTTACAAGCAGGTCTTTTTGGGCTTAAGAATCTCGTTTGGGGTTCTTGGATGTGGGTGTACACCTGTTTCTCTCGGTCCCAAAGCACTTGCAGGGACGTTGCAAGTGGAGGGACCTTGGTGGAATTTGTTGCTAAATAAATGCATGTGGTAACTTGTGTGACATTGTGATTCAAGCCCTGCAAGGTATTTGCCCTCTGCCTTCAACTTCACCCTCCGTTAAATGGGATAGTACTGTCTCGGGGTTGCTGTACTAAGTGTTCATTTAAGTAAAGTACCTAGAACAACCCCTTTATCCCTACTTAGCTATACTTAGGTAGGAGGAGGGCAGGGGAGCTTGGAATAATTGCCATTTCAATTCTGCCATCTCAGTTTAGGGGGCAAAAATGATTGCTGTCATAATTATAAGTGCTACCCTATTTTACAGATAAAGAAATGGAGGCCCAGGGAACTGAAGTTCTTTCCCAGTATTTCCCACTGGCAGTCTCTCTTCCACCCTGAAGAATGAGGCCAAGGATAATAAGCCCCTTTTCCTCTACATTGACCTTCTGGCACCCCCACACTGACTCTGCCCTACCTGCGCACCTCAGGCATTTGGTCCTTGGTAGAATGAGTGAACAAACAGTAGACCTCACCTACCACCAGTGCCTTGACCCAGTGACCTGGGCGCCTGACAGCCTCCTTACTGGTTTCCTGGCCTCCGGCAATCCACTTCTAATACCCTCAACATGGTGATCAAATCACTCCCCTGATCAAAGTTCCCCAACACTTCCTGAGAGCTAATAGGTTAGCTCTACATTCTTGTCCCAGGCAGTCGGCATCCATCACACTCTGGCCTCTGCCTGCTCTCCTCTGTCATTATACACACACATTTTACATGCCAGGGGACATAGCGCTGGGCTACTAGGAATTCCCAGAATGAGCCAGGTCCTATGTACCTCGGATGGGACTGCACATGTTGTTCTCTGCCGTGTCTGGAACACTTCCCTTCCTGTCCTGTGCACGCACACACACACACACACACACACAACCACCCTCTCTCTTCCTCTGTTTCCAAATGTTTGTTTGCCTGGAAAGTTTCCTTCTCATCCTTCAAGTATCAAAGGAAGCCAAAGTGCCCCCAGCACAGAGTTCCAATCTCCTTGCCTGTTGCTCCCTGCATTAACTCCCCACCCATGCTCCCTGCATTCATTAACTCCTTACATTCATTAACTCCCCACCCATGCTCCCTGCATTCATTAACTCCCTACATGCATTAACTCCCCACCCAATGCTCCCTGTATTCATTAACTCCCCACATGCATTAACTCCCCGCCCAGAACTCCCTGCATCTATACATTACCCCACTAATGTGATGACCACAGTGTGTTCTAACTAGTTATAGGCCAGTCTCCTCATCAAACTGAGCTCCTTTTGGGCAGGAATGGGGTTTTTTGTTGTTGATTTGTTTTGTTTTGTTTTTGTATATATCTCAGAGGCCAGCCCAGGGCTTCAAACTCACAGTAGGTCCTTAGTAAACATTGGTTGACTGAATGAATGCACAAATGAAGGAATGTCTCCCTTACCACAACTTGTCCTGGCAGGACAGAGATGGCATAGGGTCAGGGACCCAGGAGTGAGCTATTAAGCAGAGCCACCAGACTGTGGTTATTCAGTCTCAAACTGTTACTCTATCAAGGATGATGATGTGAGGCTCAGAGAAAGGAGACAACGGCCTAACAGCACACAAGTTAGTGCAGAGACAGAACTCAAGCCCAGGCTTCCTGGCTCTTGACCTTGGACTAATTTCACTATCCTGCTCAAGAGCTGTTTGAAGCGGCTCTAAGTAACTGTCTGGCAGTCCCATCCCTCAGCTCCTGATTCTCCTCATTCCCAGAAGAGAGAACAGCTGCAAACTTGCCAAGCCTCAGGTGCCTCCTCTGCCTCATGGGGAAGATCTGTGGAGACACTGGACTGCAGGGAGGGCTCAGGGACATCCATATGCACAGAGGTGGAGAGGGGATGTGAGGTCAGCCATAGCAGGGTCAAATCTCAACTCTGCCCCTGGTGTGACCTAGAACCAGTGATTCTTCCTCTCTGAGCTTCATTTCCTCATCTGACATATGGACAATATGAACCACCTGGTATGCTTGGTGGTGAGTATTAAAGCAATCAGGTATACTCTGCACTGAACACAGCTGAGCACATAGTACGTGCACAATAAATGCTGGTTATCAGCAGCAGCATCTTTACCCCAGAGGCCTTTTCCCATTTCTCTCCCTCTCTGTCCCCCAGGGACTTAACCTACCCCTCCTGCCAGACCTGTTGCATATTGGTGACCTTTTGTTAGCCTGATAAGGTATTTCCTGACCATAACTTGAAGATGCCACCCTGTCCAGATAACCACATGTTTCTGAATACCCTCGTGCTTTAACCCCCAAAGGGCAGCAGAGAGGAAATTATGAAGTGGATGAAAAAGTAAGTGTTTGGACTGCCTGCCCCTCGTCACACCTCTGTGTCTCCTGATCTCCCTGGGCCCTCCCTGCAGCCCTGAACATCTCCATAGATATTTCCCCCACTAGATACATGGGCAGGTTGAAAGTTTTTTCCTCCTTTGTAATATTTCTTGTTACATTAGACATATCTGGATATAACCGGTTCTCTGTAGTCACATGGTGCCTCCCCTTTATCATTCTTGATCTTGCACACACAGATGCTTACATTTTTTACCCAGTGCACATCGAAATGGAAGCATGTGCAGACATTTGGTTCCAACAGCATGCTGTTATTGAATTCTTAACAGTGGAAAAAACTTTCCTCCAATTTTTTTTGAAATTTTTGCAAAAGAAGGTGAGGACTTCTTAAAGAAGATCATTCATTACAGGTGATGAAACTTGGATCCATTATGATGACCCCGAGAACAAAAGGCAGTCCATGGAATATGGCCATAAGGGATCACATCAGCTGAAAAAATTCAAAACTCCAGCCTTGGCTGGGAAGGTGGTCCTTTATGGTGGTATTCCAGGGACTGCCTTTTGTTCTCGGGGTCATCATGATGGACCCAAGTTTTATCACCTGTAATGATCTTCTTTAAGAAGTCCCCACCTTCTTTTTCAAAAATTTCAAAAAAATTGGAGGAATGTTTTTTCCACTGTTAAGAATTCAGTAAGAAAGGATGCTGGGATAGCTCAGCAGGTTGAGCGCTTGCCTGGTAACCAAGAGATCTGGGGCTCGAATCCCGGCCCATGCAAACCCATATGCTGAACTGCAGTATAACCGGTAACTGCCAGGATGGCAGCAAAGTTTCTTGCCTCCCATGCGGGAGACTCCCAGTTTGGTTCCCGCACTGTGCAGCCCCATAGCTACCTGTGTGGAATGAAACTATGTCACAACTAATGATGTACAACTATGGAGACTGCTCTGGGCCCTCCCCTCTCTCTAAACAATAAAATAAATCTATTAAAAAAAAAGAATTCAATAACAGCATGCTGTTTGAACTGAACGTCTGAACACTCTTCCATTTCGATGTGCACTGGGTGAAAAATGTAAGCATCTGGTGTGAAAGATCAAGAATGATGGAGGGAAGATACCATGTGACTACACAGAACCATTTATATCCAGATATGTCTAATGTAACAAAAAAATGTGACAGTGGAGGCAACATTTATCAGCCTGCCCTCATAGATTATGGCAACTGAGGCTCAATAAGCTTGGCTGTAGACAGGCTCTCATCTAGGAATGAGGAAAATCAGCAAGAGGCTGGTTCCTCTAAACCTTAGCTTTTCGACCTCAGGCAAGTCAACTCACCACCCTGGGCCTTACTTCCTTCATCTGTAAAATGAGGATACTGTCTCTAATGTGCCCAGTCTAGTGCAGGACCCAGAGCCAGCAAGGGAATGAGTTAGTCTGTCACCAAGAGGAGACCCCACGAGCCAGCCAGTGGCTCCTGGGAGATCGCCAGGCCCCTTCTCTCAGGCTGTGAAGGGGGCAGGAGGGAGCAAGCCACAGCTGCCTCTTCTCCTCACCCTTGAGGAAACCCCGAACCAGAGGCCTGAGTGTTTACAGCCCTCTCTGGGCAGGGGATGGGTTACGTAATGCCAGATGTTTGTGAAACTGGCTCAGGCCCAAGACTGAGACATACTTTGCAATCCCAGAGCCCCTCGCAGGCCCTCCTTCCTCGCCCCCTCCCCGCCAACCTGGCTCCCTTCAACACGACCTGGGAGCTTTCAGCTGCGTAGATAATCCAGATACCCCTCACCCTGGAAGTGGGAAATCCCGCTCACTTGCAGAGACCAGGGGCACTCAGTACTCTGCTTTATCTGCTTTTCCATGTGGGGGCCCCAAATCCCTCCCTCTCTCTTCTTTGACTACCACCAACCTCCTCCCTCTCTCCCCACCCTTGCCCCTCCCACCCCACTAGAGCCAGCCAGCCTACCCTTTGCCAACTGAGCACCCCAAGAGACAGCAGGTACGGATTGAACAGCGTGGGACGGTCCCCGGGCATCCGCCATGAGGTCACCAGTCGGCCCTTGAGCGGGCTCCAGGCCTTGCCCTCCGCTGGCCTCTTGTCTGCCTGTCAAAAGGGTCCAGTGTTGGCCCCAGGTCCCCCTGGTGGGATGGGGGAGCCCCTGACTACAGCCTTCCCTGCCCTTTCGGCCCTGCCCACCTCAAAGGCTACCTCGAGATGGTGCTTGCTTGGCAGGGCTCCTGTAGCCCATGCAGCCGGGCACGTCACCACCCTGAAGTTGAACCCCAGGCGGCCAGCGGGAGGGCAGCCCGGCTACAGGCATGTGTTCAGCCCGCATAGGGTTTTCAGACGACTTCGCATTAGGTTCCAATGTTAAATAATCAAGAGATTGAACAAGAACTACATACTTCCAGCTTCTCTTGAAATATCTAAAGGTATGGGAATTCTAGGCTCATCTTCCCCATGGCAACAGCCATCTGAAGCCAAGGGGTGGGTCATACAAGGCCCCCCCGTCCCCAATCTCTAGTCCCCCATCTGCCTACTCTGATCACCTTTGCAAAAGGAATCACAGACTCCTACAGCCACCTCCCCTCTACCCGCTGCAGAGCCCCGCCAGGCGCCCCTTTTGTAGGAAACAGGCCCCAGCGAAGCAAGGCCCAAAGTCACACAGCAGGTTAGGACAGAGCACAGGTGTACCAAGTCTCTGGAACCCAGAGGTTCACTGGAGGCGGAACAGGGAGCATCAAGACACAGGTCCAGGAGGGTTTGGGGAAAGACTGGCCACCCTGCCGCCAGAGGCCCGCTCACAGCCCTGACGGGTAGACTGGGAGCGGCACGCGGACACCCGGTCACCTCTGCCCACACGCCCGCAGGCACCAGGTACTCGCCCAGTGTGTGTGGATGAATGAGGGAGGAGCCAGTTATCAATTCTGCCCAGTCCAGGCTGCCAGGGGTGGACTGAGAGGTTTTGCCCATTTTGTGGAGGCTCGAGGGGACCCCTACATTGCTGCTTCCTCTTTGTTCAGGAAACTCTGGTTCCAGGAAGTGTGAAGAAATAGCCCAGAAAGAGGAAGAGCCAAGTCGCTAGAGCCCCTGTGTGAGCTGGAACGGCCTTTAGTGATCAGTCCCCAGTCCACTCCCATTTCACAGACAGGGAGGCTGGCCCACCCAGCACTTGGAATGCTGCTGCAGGAAGCGGCGTGAGGGGAGTGGAGAGAGCGCTGGGTGGGGGTCCTGAGCCCTGGCTCTAGTTTGAGTACAGCCACTGACTGGCTGGCTGTGTGACCTGCCCCTGTGTGCTCATCTGCACAGTGAAGGCAGAATCCTCCCAGCTCTGACTAGCGGTAGGACCAGGGTCGGGGGTTTCAGGCTGTCAGACAGACCCCCAGCCCCAGTCACACCCAGCCTCTCAGGAGGTGGCAGGAGAACTGCAGAACAGCAAGATGAGGAAAGCATAGCCCCAAACAGCCTGCCTCCTCCAGGCCCTCCGCTCTGACCTCACCTCTCTGGAGGCTGAGGGTGATGAGAACAGTCTGTTTGGCAGGTCTTGGGGGGCGGGGCAGAGCAATGCACTCCAGCTGCAGCCAGGCCCCTGAGCAGCCTCTGCGGGTCCCACCTCCTGCGCACATCTCTCCTGCCCCAGAACCCTGGACACCCTCCAGGCCTGGCTGACTGTGGTACCTTCTTGGCCCTCTTCAACGCTTCTCTGGCTCCAGCGCCCAGAAGCTCTACCCTTTCTGCCAACCTGGCCAGCCCTCCAGAGCCGGAAGGCCCTTGCCTTCAGGGACCGGCAGGGCCAAACTGCCATTTGCCCAGGGAAGGCATTCTAGCTTAGCTTTGCAGGGCATCCTAGCAAGTTAAAAGCAGAGCTGTGGGCTCTGACCCCAGGACTGTCCACCTACCCAGGTCCCCATGCCAGAAGGTGGCCGTATATACATATGACCCCATGGTAGAGCCCGTCCTGGTCTAGATGTCCCCAGAGCTCATCTGAGGACCTCAGCCCACCGCCAATCTGATTTCCCTTCCCTTCCCCTCCCCAGGTACCCACACCCAAGACCCAACTACCGAGTCTGCCTGCTTCTGGTCACTCAGTGGGTCTTGGCCTCCTCTTGGCTCTGGTTCCTCAGGCTCCTCGAACTGGAGATAAGAAAGAACACAGCTTAGTCCAGGTTATTCCCCAGTTTCCATCCATCTATCCATCTTCTTATCCATCCATTCATCATCTATGCATCTAACATCCACCCTACATTATCCACCCATTCATCTATCCAACATCCATTATCCTATTTATACATCCAGTCTCTATTTATTCATCATCTGTCCATCCATCCTCATCCATGTATCCTTCCTCAGTCATCCATCCAACACCCATTCATCTATCATCTATCTTCCCATCCAATATTCATTCACCTACCATCCATCATCCATGTTCCACATCTACCTATCCATGCAACATATATACATCCAGATTCTACCCAACATCCACCCATTCATTCATTCATCACCCTATCCATCATCTAAGCAACATCCACCTAACATCCATCATCTGTTCTATTTACCACCCATCTACCTATCCATCCACTCATCTGTCATCCATCCAGCATCTGTCTATTATTTCTCCAGCATATATCACCTATCCACCATCCCATCATTCATCCATCATTTACCTAGTGACACCCCCATCTTCCAGCGGTTTCTTGCATACACTTAAGCATCCATGTATTCACTGATCAACCATGTACAGAGCTGAGCTCCAACTGTGTGTCAGGCCCTGAGCCAGGGGCCAGAGGTACAGAGATAAAGGAGGCACAGCTCCTGTCCTCAGGGAGCTCATGTTTCTTATGGGGAAATGACCACTAAGTGTGGCCAGAAGGAAGGCAGCAGAACCACCAAGCCCAGAAGGGAGACATCAGCAACTTGGGAGTGGGGTGAGTATCAGGCAAGGCATCTCAGAACAGGCACCTGATCTAAGATTTGAACAATGAACAGGCGTTTGGTGAGTGGAGAGGGGAGGAAAGAACATTCTGGATAATGAGAACAGCATGTGCAAAGGCAAGGAGACTGTTCACAGAGCTCTGCAGCCAGCTCAGCATTACTAGAGGGTGAAGCTGGGGTAGAAGGAAGGCCAGGAGGCCTTGACTGCCACGCCAAGGATTTTCATAGAGGATGAGCAGCTAAAGCCCAGCAGTGAGTGCATCTGTGGTCATCTGTGAAATGCCCTTAAGCACGTGGTACTCCCATCCCTCCCCAGTCCCCATCTCCTAACCTCCCAGGGACCCCTCACCATGGAATAACTATAAAGAATCTCTCTGTCCTCCTTCTTCCCTTTGACCTGGCCAGCCTGTAGCATCCCAGTGTCCACTGGGACACAGCCTCTCCCCCCTCCCCCCTGAGCTGCCTGTGTCCACCTGCCACCCCTAACAAGCCTGACAGCATCGTTCTTTGTGGAGACCCCAAATACTCCTCTGTGTCTGAGGGCAGGATCTGGTTGGCTCATCCCCGCATCTCTAGTGTGTGGACGCTGAGTTCACTAGAGGGCAAAATGGACAAAAGCCACAGGGAAATACAGGTGAGGGGGCCTCCCTAGTCCTGCTGTGGGCTCCGCGGCATCACCCCATGGTGGTGAAAAGCTGGGGCTTTGGATCTCATTTCTCACAACTTACACAGGTGGGACCCTGGCAAATGCTGAATGGGTCTGAACCTTATCTATGGCAGAGCAAGTAAAGTACCCAGCCCAGGGCCTGGCATGCGGCAAACCCTCCCGTCACCCATGGGGAAGGCAGCGCTGGACTGCACATGGAGGACAGGAGGGTTTGGTGAACAAGCAGGAGCTTCACCATCACCCCAGTGGTACCTGTCAGGGACGCAGTTGGTCCTATCTTACCGCGGAAGACCAGGGCAGACAGCAGCTTGGTGCTAACACCAGGAGCTGCATCCCTAGGGAGCTGAGGCCGCCTGCAGGGCTCCGGCCTCCAGGCCTCCCCACCCCCAGCACCAGCACCAGCACCTTTTTCAGTTAAATGCTGCAGGCAGCACCAGAATACCACTGACTCTGTGACCCTGACCCGGGCCAAGGAGGCAGGGGAGCGATTTGATGAGCACCTACTATGTGCCAGGCATTGGGCCTACTTTGCACAGAGGTCTTCATTCAAGCAGCCTGTCTCAGAAGGCAACTCTAACCAATGAGAAGCCTCTTCTCTGTGCCTGAAAGGAGCTGTAAGTGAGGTTGTTGGGGACTCTGAGGAACTTGAAACATAGCAGGGGCAGGGGACAAGGCCACACTGGCTGCACTCCCACCCAGGGTCAGGGAGGAGCCACCAGAGCCAATACAAACCAGGTGTAAGTGGGCTGGCGGGGAGAAGGCCCGGGCCAGAGCATCTTGTCTGAGGCCTCAGGGTGATCTGCACTGAGCAGACGTGGGAGCCACCTGTGTGCCAGCCCTTACTTACTCGCTGTCTAATCTTGGGCCAGTGGCTTAAACTCTGTCTCTGTTTCCTTACTTGTAAATTAACAGTGCCATTCTCATCAGGTTGCTATGGAAATTAAATAAGGAAAATAACCACAAAACATTCAGACCAGGGCTTGGCACAGAGTAAAACTCACAGAAGGGTGGGCATTGTCACTGCTGTCCAGTTGGGTGGTTGGCAAAGGTTTCGGTCAGGAGCGAGGAGGAGGTCTGAACTGGGAGGGCATGCAGGAGCTGAGAGGCGGCCTTTCTAAGGATACGTGTCTGGAGGCTGACTTTCGAGCTGCCCCTCAGAAGTGAGACTGACTTACCTCTCTCACTGGTGAGCCGGGGCCCTCTGCAGGGCTCCTGCTCCCCCGCGGGCCTGGCTCCTCCAGACCAGCCAGAACTGAGGTCTGTGGTCCACTTGTCACTTTGGTCTTTGGCCACTGGGTGGAGATGCAGGAAGGGCTGGGCAGCTGGGCTAAACTCTGGGGCCACTGCCCGGGGCTGTGTCCATTGACTAGGGTGGCCTCCGCCCAGCCTCCAGGCGGGCTGTGTCGCTCTCGGTCCAGGGCATCCTTTGGGCCTGTGGAACCCAGCTCTGGCCCTGAGGCTGTGGCTGGGCCACCCCTGTGTCCAGCTGGGTGCTCTTGGGGCAGGTAGGCCTGCAGCAGCTCTAGGAGGCCTTCCCAATCCAGCCTTGGAAGATGGGAAGTGAGTGTTGGCTTCTCCGCCCAGGCCCCCTCTCTGGGTACCCTGAGAAAGCTCACCAGGTCCCTCCAGTCAAGCTCGGGTCTCCTGTCAGGGCCATGCAGGTGTGGGCATGCTCCCTCGGTTCCCCGGCCCGTGACAGTGGGTGTCTCCGGCCGCCAGGATTTCGAGAACTCTGCTGGGCCTTCCCTGGAGTTCTCTGGGGGGCTCTGGGGATGGGGAGGCCCAAACAGCTCCTGCAGGCTGCCCCAGCCCCTCTGAGCTGGCCTGTCCAGGGGATCCTGCAACCCATTCCTGGGGAGCTCCTCCCAGGCCTCTGAATGCCCCCTGTGGCAGGGGGGACCACCCAGCTGCCCCCAGCTCTCCTCAGACTCCCTGGGAGTGCTCCTCCATGTTCCCTCTGGGGCTCTGGCAGCCACCCGGCTGGGCTCCCCAAGTCCTTGCCAGCCTCCGAGGCCTGGGCCCTCTTGCTGGCTGCTCCAGCCTGTCTCCAGGTGTCTGTGAGGGCCCAGGGACCCTGGCGGCGCCTCCTGACTCTGCCATCCCCCCAAAGGCTGTCTCAGGCCTGCCTGGCCACTCTCTGGAGGTCTCTCTGTCTGCCGCTCCCTCTCAGAGGTCCTGGCTGATGTCCTTGGGGGCGGTGAGGACCCCTGGAGCCGCCGGTCCCTCTCAGGCGGCCTCTCCGGGCTCCTGGGATGAGAGGGTTCTGCTCGGCTCCTCCGGGCTGCTTCTGCCTGCTTCCCAAGGGGCGTGGTTACCTGAGGGTGAGGTGGGGGGTAGGTGAGGCTCCAGGACCCCAACTGGCTGGCCTCTAAGAATACGGGAAAATGGGGTCTTAGCCAGGCCTCAGAGAGGCCCTTACGGCAGCCTCCATGAAAATAGGTCAAAAAGTACCCAGCCTTTGGATTCCCTCCCTGGGGGTGTCAGCTCTTCCCTCTCACCCACTGTCCTCAGTTCCAGAAAGAGATCTGCAAAGAGCTGCTCACTGTCCCGCCTCCCCCTCCCCCAAGATATTGATTCCAACCTGGGCTATCGGGTGCCGGATTTTCCACCACCAATACTACATTCCACCGGCGCGGGCCTTGTCCTCTAAGCGTTTCTTTAAAAACACAAACCCGCACCCTGGAAGAGACAGCCCTTAGAGCCAGACTGATACGTCCAAGGCTTTCCCTTAGAAGCTCAAGAGGGCAGCAACCTAATGAAGGAAGGGAACAGCACAGGACTGTCTTCTAAGGACTGATTTGGGGTCCTTAATGTCACCAAGCGCTGCTGGCTCTTTGGACGAGGGGGAAGCTGGACGCCCATAAATGGGACTCTGACCCTTTCATAAAGGACCTCCCTTCCCAGGATCCCTGCCTGCAGCTGGGGGAGGGAAAAAACGGGGGCTCATCCCTTGGAGTACAGGGACCCAGGGCAGGCTGGAGGTGCTCACCTCCCTGCTGAGGGCAGGGCTGGACTGTCTTCGTTGAAGTTGGCTCTGACCTTGACCGCCAGGCCGCTGCGACCGCCCCTCGTCCCGGGCCTGGAAGGCCCCCGGTGCCTCGGACTTCCTATGAGCAAATGCAGCTGCCCCTCTGAGGGCGCTTGGGACTGCCCCACTCCCAGCACCCCACCTCCTCTACTCCCACCCCCAAAGCAGGGAGATGTGGGAGATGCAGGGCCCCACAGCTTCAGGGCCCTGCGCGAGGGAGGAGGCTCTCAGGGCCTGAGTATCTCCTGGAAAATGGTGATGGTCAACCCTGCTCTACCTGCCTCATGGGGACATTGTGAGGATTAAATGAGAAAAGGGGGTAAGCAAAGGTGGGGGCTCAGCCTTGGCCTCGGCTGCCTCCTGTTTCTTAGTACTTCCTGTGTCTGACTTCCACCCAGCCAGCAGCCCACCTCTCAACTCCAGACAAAGGTTAGACTGGTCTTTGTGGGCATTCAGATTTATTGAGCACCTAATCGTTGCCAGGCACTGTGCACACGTCATCGTAATGGCAAACATATATTGAGCGCTTCCTGTGTTCCAGGTGCCAAGCACTTGTCCCATCTCACACAACCCATCAAGCGGGGATGGGAGATACAGAATGTCACATGCCCCCATATTCCATTCTTTCTGCCCTCCTCCTGTCCACATGGCGCATTTTGGACTTCCCAAGCCCACCATTTTCCCCCTTAGCACTAACAGGATTCCTGCACTTGGCGTTGAAAACTCCAGGCCATCCTAGCTGTTGGTAGCAGAACTCTTAGCAAGGTCAGAAAGAAGAAATGAACTCTCCCTACACAATTCCAGGAAGGTCAACATAAACTGTGCATGCAAATGTCATCTCTAAGACGCTTGAACTTCAGGCTTTGTTGCCAGGTCCGACAAGGATAACCTCTAAGCTACGAGTCCCTTGCTTAACCGTTGGCAGCCTTGGTTATTAATATTTAACATGACGGCTCTGTTGGAACATAGGAGCACCAAATAGACTCTGGACCCATCTGGGCCCTCCCATATATAAGGGGTCGAAACAAAAGACCTGACCACTCCACTAAATACCTTGTCCAACATGGTGTGAGAGTCTGGCTCCATCTAACTGACAAATGGAGCCGTGTCTGAACAAAACCGGGAGAGGCCTGCAGAAGACGACCAGGTGTAGAGCCTTGACTGAGCCAGCAAAGGAGGAAGGAAGAGGAACCTCTACTCAGGTCTGAGAGGGATGATGCTCAGAAGTCTGTCACCAGCCTGGGCAACACGCCGAAACTCTACCGAGGCTTTGGAGAACAAACTATGGACTGGGGGTCTACTGTTGTCCCTGGCTTTTGCCAATATCCTGAAAACCAGATTCATAAAGTAACGGGAGTTTTTAGGCAGTTCTTAGCAGTTGACGTCACGGGGAACCAAAGCTCCCTACCTTGAGGAAACGTTTCTAAGTTTGAGAGCTGCCTGGTCAGGTTCCATTTTTAATCTAACTTGAAGCAAGAGAGGTTCCTTCCTCTGTGACATCTGAGGTCTTTCCCACAGAATGGGGGTGTCGGAGCCTCTGTAAAGCAAAGCCTCCAATGCGACGAGGTGGGGAGAACACAGGAGGGTACTTGGCACGGGCACGTGTGTGTTCTTTCTCAAGTGAGTGCATTCTCCATGTAAAGGCCAGCTTGCTCAGTCCCTCCTGAGAAGTGTCCCCCACCCACCCCCATGTGGAACTGAGAGATAGGAGTGAAAGATGCAGGAAGATTCTTAGAGCCACCAACAGAGACCCAGCCAGCCTTTCTAATGCTGTAGCAACAGCATCCTCAGGCCACCTGTTCTTGATGTAGCTGCACCAAGGGTGACAAAGGGAATGTGTTTCTTTTGGAAGATCCAATGGGCTCTTCCGCCTCCAGAGAGTACTAAATGGAAACACTGTCAAGTCTAGCAAATTTCATGAAGGCTCTGTTTAAATTTAAGAGACTATGAAGTGCTTATATGATTCTAAGATAAGAGATTCCAAAAGCAGATAGACAAAAAAAAAATGAAGATATCAAGCCAAAATTCCTAATGCTTTAATATGATGGCCCTTTAAGGAAAACTGAAAAACTCCAGGCTCAATTAGAACAATGCTTGGACAGAGTAGATGCTCAATAAATACATATTGAATGAATAAAAGAAAATAAAAGTATGGCTCTGTAGCCACTCACTTATAAATGCATTCTGTCCCTTCCAGATAGTTAAGTAGGTTTTAAATTTTCATCTTCAGAGAATGAATAGTTTTCTACTTAGAAAAAGTGCCGTACAACAGAAGAAAATTTAATTATTCAGTAGAGTTATATTCTTTTTGTTCTTTTCTTTTTTTTTATTGTTTTTGACAGAGAGAGAGAGAGAGAGATACAGAGACAGAGAGAGTACTGAATTGGGGGCACTCCCCAGTTCGGCATATGGGTCCGCATGGGCCGGGCGGGGCCGGGATTCGATCTTCGGTCCTCGGCGCTGCAAAGTAAGCACTCAACCCACTGAGCCATCCCGGCTTTCCCTCAGTAGAGTTATAAAACCGTGGTTAAAAGGTAAATAATCTATCTCACCAAAATATATACATGAAATATATGCAATTTTTATATATCAATTATACTTCAATAAAACTAAAAAAATCTACTTCAAAGAGAGTAAAATAAAATGAATAAAAGTGTCTACAAAAATAATGAAATGATTAATAAAAGTATAAACATATTCTGGACTTCTAATATAAACCTTTATCTCTCTAAAAGTTATCCCAGTACAGAGGAAAAAAAAAAAGAACAAAAATTCAACTTTGGTTTAAAGACCTTAGGTCCCCATTGAGTTATCAGATAAAATCAAGGAATGCAAATTGACATCGGACTAAAATTATAATCATAAAAAAGCAAAGACAAAGGGGGTCTTTAGGGCAGTGAAACTACTCACCAACCATAATGGTGAATACATGTCATTTTACATTCACCCAGGGCCATAGAAGGTACAACATCACGACTGAACCCTAATGTAAACTACAGGCTTCGGGTGACCATGATGTCAGTGCAGGTTCATGGTTTGTAACAAATGTCCGCTTCTGGTGGGGAACGCTGATAGTGGGGGAGGCTGTGCATGTGGAGGAAACAGGGGGTGTCTGGGAAATCTCTGTATTTCCTACTCAATTTTGCTGTGAACCTGAAACTGTTCTAAAAAATCAGTGTGTGGTTTTTGTTTTGTTTTTTCTTCTAAAAAAAGGGCAAAGTGGGGAAGCCGGGATGGCTCAGTGGATTAGGCACTCACTTTGCAGTGCTCGGGGACCCAGGATTGAGTCCCGGCCCCGGCCGTGGATCCATATGCTGAACTGGGGAGTGCCCTCAGTTCAATTCTCACCGGGGCGAGACCCGGGCCCAGTTCCTGCCCTGTGCAGCCCCACTCCCACCTGTGGAATGAAACTATGTGGAAAAACCAATGATGTGCAACTATGGAGACTGTTCTGGGCCCTCCCCCTTCTCTCTGTCTCTGTATCTCTCTCTATGTCAAAAACAATAAAAATAAATCTTTAAAGAGATAAGCCTTCTCACACAGATTCAAATCTATGAGAAAACGTTGCCTAAGGGACAAGAGAGGAATTCTGGATACAAAATATTGCCTGATCTTTAGGGTGATGGAAATGCTCTAAAATTAGGTAGCAGTGATGGCTGTACAACTCAGTCTTGGTAAATACTCTATAATTCATTGTACACTGAAAGTTTTGAGACTTCCAGCCTTACTTTTCTGCATTCTCTTGACCCCAACTAATGGAATTCCAGTCCTGATCCTGAAAACTCTGAAGCTGGAACTGCTGGAGAAAGAAATCCCGCGGGAATGTTCCTCCCCTGCAGCTGTGGACAAGCAGACCCCCAGCTGGGTCTGGGTTGAATGGCGCCACCCACCAAGGGGACTCACGGGGTACCTGAACTTCAGGCTTTGTCACCAGGTCCCAGGAAAGTAACATTGAACCCCTTAAATGTCTGTGTTTAAAATAATGGCTCTGACTATATGTTTTAAATAGACATCTGTTTTCTGAGAGGCCAGGGTACCCCTGAGTATTTTCGTTGTTGTTAAGGAAGAAAAGAAATCACCAGCACTTTCTTGTCTCTCACATTAAGGAGGGAAAAAAAATGCAGCTGTGACTCTGGATCAAATAAAGAGTTTGAGAGTTTAACTTCATCTCAATTAAGGCACTAGTGTTCTAATTTTACAAATGGGGGAACTGAGGCTCAGTAGGTTAAATCACTTTAACAGGTCGCATATGTTGGGAAGTGGCTTTGACCCAGGATTTGACCCCAGCCTGCCTGGCCCTGGTCTTTGCTTCTAACCACTAGACTGTGCCTAATTTCACTTCATCGTTAAAAAAGACTTAACACGGGGAAACAGACTGATGAAGTGACTTGCCCAAGGTCACACCGCCAGTAAGTGGCGGGGCGGGCGGGGGTCTGGACCCTGTCCAGCAGTTGGCTGACCTAAGCCTTTGAACCTTCCACCTGTCCTGTGGAGCCTCCTCCCCAGCCCACCTGACTGACCCGGCCCTGGGCTCACCTGCGCTCTTGCCCGAAGAGGCGCTCCACCTCTGCGCGGCCAGGGCTGCGGGTGCGGCCCCCGTTGCTGCACTGGGGCCCTGGCTCTTTCTGAGCCAGCCTCCTGGGCGGGGGCAGATCAGCCAGCACGGTGTACTCCTCCCTCTCCAAGTTGTGCCTGGTCTCCCCGGGGGGTGCTGAGCCCCGGGAGCCCCCTGAGCTGCCTGGAGGAGGTGAGGGTGCCAGGAAAGCTAGGTCAGTGGGTGGGTGGCGGGGTGGGGAGGAGGCTCGTGGGGCATCCCGGTGCCCGATGCACACTGGGGGGGGCAGCATTGGGGAGCCATGCAGAGAGTCCGTGGAGGGGGCCAAGCTCTCCATACTAGTCCCCGGGGGGTCCTGAAAGAAGAGGGAAGGCTCAGGGACCTGGCGTGGTGGGGAAGAGAAAGAGGGTGCATCTCGGTGCCCGATGCACACTGGGGTGGGGATGTGGGGGGGCTCGTGCAGAGAGTCTGTGGAGGGAACCAGGCTCTCGGTGCTGGCCCTGGGCAGGTCTTGGAACAAGAGGGAGGGCTCCGGGGCCTGGCGCGGTGGGGAGGAGGCTCGGGGTGCATCGCGGTACCCAATACACACAGGTGGGGGGAACTGAGGTGGGTCATGCTGGGGGGACTGGTTCTCAGCATCTGACATGTCTGGGAGGAAGGGGAAGGGGTCAAACTGGGTGTGGCGAGGGGGTGAGGAGGCCCGGGGGGCATCCCGGTGTCCAATGCACACAGCTGGGGGGATGTAAGGGGGGTCATGGTGGGGTGATTCACTCTCAGAGGCACGGGGGTCTGGGAAGAAGGGGAAGGGGTCATACTGCAAGTAGCGAGGAGGTGAAGAGGCTCGGGGGGCGTCCCGGTGCCCAATGCACACCGCACACGGAAGCGGGGAAGACTCAAACGAGGTCTGGTGAGCCACGCGGGCCATGGAGTACGGAGGCGAGGAAGTCCGGGACGCACTTGGGTGGCCGGGGCTGTGCGAGGAGGAAGTGGCCCGGGACGGTGAGCTGTGCTGGGGAGGGCCAGAGGACTGGGGTGGGTCCTGCGGAGCTGGCCTCGTGGGAGATGAGGTCTGAGGCCTGTCAGCTTGAGTGGGCCGGAGGGAAATGGATGCCCAGGGAACCTCACTTTGTTTGGAACGAGATGGGGAAGAGGTTCGGGGGCCGTCGCTCTGGGTCGGCCGGAGAGGGAAGGAGGCCCAGGGGATGTCTTTGTTAGTACGATGAGGAGAAGAATTTCTGGGATTGTTCCTCTGCGTGGAGCGATGGGGAGATGACGGTCCAGGATGGTTCTTTTGGGTGCAGCACTGAGGAGAGGAGGTTCCGGGGTTGTTCCGCCGAATGGAAGAGGACTGCGGGTTGTCCCGTTGTGTAGAAGACGTTCTGGGGGCGTTCTGCTGAACGCAAGAAGTCCTGGAGTTTTCCCGCTGAGCGGCTCGGCTGGGAGAGGAGGCTCTGGGGTTGTCCCGTTGGGCACAAGACGTTCTAGAACTTTCCCTCTGGGTGGTTCGGTTGGGAGAGGAGGCTCTGGTGTTATTCCGTTGGGCACAGGATGTTCTAGAATTTTCCCTCTGGATGGTTCGGTTGGGAGAGGAGGGTCTGGGGTTGTCTCGCTGGGCACAGGATGTTCTAGAATTTTCCTGCTGGGTGGTTCGGTTGGGTGAGGAGGCTCTGGGGTTGTCTCGCTGGGCACAGGATGTTCTAGAATTTTCCCTCTGGATGGTTCGGTTGGGAGAGGAGGCTCTGGGGTTGTCTCGCTGGGCACAGGATGTTCTGGAGTTTTCCCGCTGGGTGGTTCGGTTGGGAGAGGAGGCTCTGGGGTTGTCTCGTTGGGCACAGGACGTTCTGGAGTTTTCCCGCTGGGGAGTACACGTAGGGAAAGAGGTCTGAGGGTTGTCCTGTTGGCTAGAAGAGGTTCTGGAGTTGTCCTGTTGGGTGGCTCTGGGGGAAGAAGAAACTCGAGGATTGCTTCGTTGGGTGGCTGAGGTTCTGGGGTTATCCCTTTGTGTGATTCTTGAGGGAGAGGATGCTCTGGGGGTGTTCCGCTGTGTGGAAGAGGTCCTGGGGGTGTCCTGTTGGTTGGATAAGGTTCTGGAGTTGTCCCGTTGGGCAATTTGGGAAGGAGAGGAGGCTTGCGGGGTATCGGCTTGTGTGGAAGCAGTTTGGGCAACGTCTCTTTGCACGGAGCGATGGAGAGAGGAAGCTTGGGAGGTGCTGCTTCGAGGTTCGCTCTGCGATGTTGCAGAGGAAGCCTGGGTTTGGGCTGACCGGTGCCGCTCCAAGAAGTACCCACTTTCTCCCCGGAGCTTTGCCCAGTGCTGTCCGGCACTTCGGCTCCCACCACTGGTATCTAAAAAGAGAAGTAGGTTCAAGGTAAGGTGAGTGTGCTTTGCAACTTGGGAGGTGCTCTGAGAGTAAGGTGACCAGACGTCCCGCTTTTGGCGGGACAGGCCCAATTTTTAACAATTTGTCCTGCATCCCGCAGCGTTTTAAAAAAGTCCGGATTTTTGGAAAGAATGCGCGACAAGCTAGGGAACGGCGGGAGATAGATCAAATTTTTAATCAAGAACCCCCTCCCCCCAGTCAATGGTGTCCCTCTTTACCAGTGTTAAAATCTGGTCACCTTATCTGAGAGGGACGGCAAGGAGTCCCCAGCCTCTTGGATTGGCTAATTCCTCCTGGGCCTTGGCCCCTGCCTGCAATTTGGGTCCCTGCCACCAGGTGGACAGTGGTGGCTGCCTTTGATCAAGCTGGTCAGAAAGTGAGGCTCCTCCCCACACCCCTCTGTCCGTGTTTAGGATCAAGAAAGCAGGTATTTAGTACAAAATCTTGCCTGCCTGTCTGTCACGCCATCCATACCGGGGAGATGTTTAGGCCCCCGGTGTGGTTGCTTCTCCCACACCCTCTCACCAGGGCCCTCATGGCCCAGGGCAGTAGGAATGGCTGGTGACAAGATACGATTCATGCTTCTAAACATGGAGACAGCAGGTGTGGGGGGGAGGGACGGAAGGGGGCCAGGCAGACACGGGAGACCTTGAGGGGGCTCTGACACAAGTGCCAGCCAGTACGGTGGCTTGGCCGGTGTGTAGTGGTGCAGGTGGCAAGGAGGGGTCAGACTCATGGTGTGTTTTGGGGGCTGTGCTGACCAGAACTGATGACTGGATACGAAGAGTAAAGAAGGAGGAATCAGCACAACACAAGATGCGGTGGTGACGCAGAAGAGGCTGCCGGAGACACAGGTTTGGAGGGAGGGTCAGGTTGCTAGTGGCCCCCCACAGCCCCCTCTCCACCCCTCTCCTATCGCCCCGCCTTCCTCCACTGCTCGAACCCACCAGCTCTGTCCACTCCTTAGGGCAGTGGCTGTTTCTTCTGCTTCTCAACTCAGACGTCAGCCACGGTGTGGCCTCCTCAGAGGCCCTCCTTGTCCTAATTCTCCAAAACTCAGCCCCAGCTCTCTGGTCTGGGTTCTCCTGTGTTTCCTGTCTGCCCTGCCTCCTCTGGGGTGCCAGCTGCCTAGGGGGGGTCTCGGCTTCCTGCTTCGCTCTGGTTCTCCCGCACTAGGCCAGGGCCCACCCGACACACGTACTTATCAAACAACTGAAATAAAGAGCTGTGTTGACTTTGAGGTGCTATATACCCTAGTGGATAGGTTGGCTGTACAATGAACTAGATAGAGTTGAGGGGGAAATCAGGCCAGACGTGTGGACTTAGGAGATGTTGATTTTTCTAGATAGTATTGAAAGCAAAGTGACTGAGTGTCCAGGGAGAGAACAGAAGGGCATCCAGGACAGGGTTCTGAAGGTTGAGCAGAGGAAGAGGCATCAGCAAAGGAGAGCAAGAAGGAGTGGGCAGGGGGAAGCTGGGTTAGCTCAACAGTGATTAAGCACTACCCTCACAATTGCGAGGTCTTGGGAGTTCGATTCCCAGCCCCATCCCATGCAAACCCATGTGCTGAACCGCAGCACAACTGGTCACTGATGGAATGGCAGCAAAGGTTCTTGCCTCCCATTCAGGAGGTCCCTGGTTCGGTTCCCGCCACGCATGGCCCCACATCCATCTGTGTGGAATAAAACCATGTCACAACTGTGGAGACTGCTCTGGGCCCTTCCCCATCTCTCTCTCTCATACCTTCTCTCAAACCAATAAAATAACTCTTAAAAAAATAAAAAAGGAAGGGCCAGTGAAGAAGTCCTTGACCCTTTGTCAAACACACCATCTCTACACCTCTCCCCTGGGGCCCTCAGATCCAACATAGCAACATGGCTTGCCCCCCAACCCCAACCCCAACCCCAACCCCACCCCCATCATCCGCAAAAGGCACTGCCATCCACACAGACACCCAGAACAGGAGCTGGGACCATGTATTCTTCTGTCCCCAATCCCATCAAGTCTACCTCCTATATCTCTCTCCTCCTCTGCCCCTTCCTCACCCACAACCACAGTTCTAATTCAGGTTTCTCCATCTCTCACCTGGACTATTGCAATGGGCTATAGAAGGGTTATGAGAACGGTGCCCCCATCACCCATGAAGCGATCCTTCAGCCAGAGTCACCAACTGTTAACAGTTTCTCATGCTTTATCCATCTACCTACCTATCTACCTACCCACCTACCTACCTACCTACCCACTTACCCACCTACCTACTTACCTACCTACCCACCCACCTACCTACCCACCTACCTACCTATCTACCTACCTACCTACCCACCCACCTACCTATCCACCTACCTACCTACCCACCCACCTACCTACCCACCTACCTACCTATCTACCTACCTA
>PVKE010012236.1:0-38704 GCA_004027555.1 Craseonycteris thonglongyai
CATCTATCTTGTCTCCAAACCTCCAATGGCTTTCTATTAACCACAACATCCAAATTCTTCCAATGGCTTTCAAGGCCTTCTGTCATGAGCACCTAACTTACCTTCCTTGACCATTCTCCTACCAGGTATCTCTGGGATCAAAGCAAAATCATTCCACAATTCACACTGCTGCCCAAATACAGCATGCGCGCGCGCATGCGCACACACACACACACACCACCACCACCACCACCACCACCACCACCATGTCCTTTCTCATACAATGCCTGCTGCCTGGATTGTGTTCTAGACCCACCCTGCTTGTGCCCCACGCCCCCTTGGAATCCTCAGTCCTTCAAAGCCAAGTCTTCACGAAGAACTAGTTAGTTCCAAACAGAACTAACCTTGCACCCCCTCTTCTGTGTTCCTATAGCTCAGATATGATCATACGCATCATTCCATGTTTGCTGTTTACCTCTGTTCAAGTTGTGATGTCTAACAAACATAGAGTAGATATAACTCTATTAAAGGTCCTTTATACATGGATTTTCAGGTAGTAGAACCTATTTAAAGCTTTCCGTTCTTTCAAAGAAATCAAACGATGGGTTTTAGGGTCTGTTCAAAGAGATTAGAAGCAAATGAACTGTGCTTCAAAATTCTGTTTCTAGTTTGCCATTTAGAATATACAGTATGTTTTCTTCACCAAATCAATAATATGAACAAATCCACCTAGATATCTGCAACTAGCTATCTCCTCTTCCTCCATCAAGACACATTGAACCATCACCTGCTCCAGAAGATCTTCTACTCTTCAGTCTGACATAAGAATCCTTCTTCTGGGCTCCCCCACCCTGTTCCCTGAACATCCTGCTCTGTACTTACCACTCTGATTGTTACTGGTCAATCCTTTGCCTCTCTCCCTCACTAGACCATAAATTCTTAGTAACAGATTCTTATTTCTCTATTTCTAGCACTTAGCATACAATTGGCATGTAGTAACCACTCAATACATTTTTTATCTGTTTCTCCAATTAGTTATAAGCAACCAGAAGCAACTTGAAGGTAGAAATCATCTATTGTTCAACTTTAGGTTCCTCACCAAGGGCTTGAAATAACGCTTTGCACATATAACAAGTGATTTTCCATAACTATTCTTACAAAGCAGGTAAGATTTTATCCAGGGGACTGTTCATGTTATAAAACATAGGTGAAAAAAACCCAATGGCTCTCCCAGTGATATTTTGTTTTGTTTTTAAGTACTTATTTCCAATTTTCAGTATCAAAACTTCAAAGAGAGCACTCGATGCATGGGAGAGCCTCAGAGACCATCAAGATTCATTTATTCCATTTCTCATCTTCTGAAGCTTCTTGATTTTTCCATATCTCATCATCCTCAAAAATTATCTTACTCCCTTCATCAGAGGATGCACATTACTTGGGTTATTTTTAGAACACCCTTGTGTGCAACATTAGCAGTTCAAAGCACCAGAGAGAATTCACACAAACACACAAGGATTCTCCTGGGGACTTTGCTTTGTCCTTGAAGCTTTTTTCATAGTTTCCTAAGGTCTTTCCTTTGGGAACTAGGAGAGCCACATTAAAGGTTTAAGTCCAATCATTTATTTCCATACATCCCTGGTGAATCTACACTAAATATTTATTAAATATGATAGGAACTCATGTTAAGAATAAAACAGGGAGTGCAATAAGCAATCTCTGTGACATAAACCCAACCTGAAGTTATACATTTGTACCCCACATTTATATCCTGAATCTTGTACCATGGCCCTGCCCAAATTTCAGGAATCAACTGATGGAGAAGCAAAAATGTTCTTCCCCCCCACAATCACTCTACCCCAAAAAGCAACTACCATCAGCCAAGCTTAGATGGTAGAACAGCCAGTTCACCCCAAAGCTATAGAACATGTTCCCTTCTGCATAGATCTCTGTATATTTGGCAATGTCGGGGAAGATGGTTACAAAGGAAAGAGAAAACAAACTCTAATCACTGTCCTTATGGGAATCAGTCACCAGTGTAGTGAGCAGGGGAGGAACTCATGACAAGCAGGATGATGGAGAACACCAAGAGTGACTTTCCACTTTCTTCAATGCTCTCTCATTCCTAGTCATACCTCTAAAGTATAGCTTCTTAATTAGGGAACTAGATTTCTTAGCTCAAGCACTGTATCACTCAAGGCTGTCATTCAAGGATGACTGGCTAGAGGTTTCTGTAGGTTTGATAAATTTGTATCTTGACACTAATACCTCAAAATAGCCCTATTCAATAAAATTTTCTGCAATGATGAGAATGTTTTATATCTGTACTGTCCAATATGGCAGCTACTTGCCACAAGAGGCTATTAAGCATTTAATGTTAGGCTTGTGTGACTGAAGAATTCAATTTCCAATTTAATTTATTTAGTTCATTTTGATAGGTACATGTGGCTAGCATCTACAGTATTCAACAGCACAGCCTAAGTACCTGAAAGTGTAAAATAGTATCCTCTGGACAAAATAAGTCATCTTCATAGCTACCAAATATAGGTTTAGCCCAAGTAGAGATGGATTTCTTTATCAGCTCTGTGTCAACTAACTAAAAGAAAGCTCACCAAAACCTCTCAAACAGATGAAGCCAGTTTTAGAAGAGTTGACCACAAGCATTTCTCTACCAATAGTAAGGGTCAAGGGAGAGTGGTATAGGCATAAGTCTGAAAAACAGAGATAATAGTAAACTATAATTAAGAGAGTTTGTCCTTAAAAATACAAGAGAGATGGAAAAAGGGAAAGGGGGGAGAATTCTTGAATATTCTAGAAGTGTTTGGTATCTGAAATAAATATAAAACATGCCAAATAAACATTTAGCCAAACTTAAATGACAGATTCTAACTGAAATGGCTTCAACCTAAGCAAAACTTTGGGAATATCAATAATTCATTGAATTGGCAGTTTAGAAATTTGGCTTTGGGATGAGCTTTACAGTGATTGGTCTCCACCCATGCTCATCCCTACATGGCAACCAATGGTCACAGCAAAGGAAGTGTCCACCAGAACCATACCTACACTTGTGCCAGTTGTGTCTGCACTAGGGCACCCAGAAGAGGGATGGGTGGAGACTGAAATGCAGACTAAGTGCCACCCACCACATGCTAATGCTGGCTCTGGGGCTGACAAAGCTGAAAGGGAGATTTTTTAATTTGTCCACCGAGACTTGGGACATGTTTCTAATTTGAACAGAGACACCATATGTGCTAATGGTGGCCCTGGTTAGACCATATTTTTAGTTTAGTGTTCAGTTCTTGTGAAGAAGGCCATGGATAAACCAGTATGCTGTCAAATTCGAAACAGCCAGAAAAGTGAAGGGGATTAAATATCACCTTTAGATAAGGAATAACTGAAGAATGAAAGCAGAGATAGTTCAGTCTAAAGAAAAGGGGCTAAAAAGAAATGTGATATTGGACTTCAAATATCTGAGGACCTATCATATAGAAAAGGAGGACGTTATCCTCATATCCCCTAGAAGTGGAAATGTAATACCTGTTGGTAAAAAAACAATAAAGGAGCCAGTTTTCGACTCAGCAAGGAGGAAGCATGGTAGAATGAGAAGAAGGAAAAAGAAAAAAAGAGCAGTCTTTGGGTGACTTGGAACTGAGTCTGAATCCTAACTTCCTAAGTTAATAGCTCCTTGAGTTGGAGCAAAGTTTTTCCTCTCTATGAGATTCAGTTTCCTCATCTGTAACATAGAAATAATGAACTCAGAGAGTTGTCATAAATAAATATGAGAACAACAAACGAAGAAGTACAAAGTACCTAGTGCATGCTAAATATGTGTACTCATTAAATGGTAACACTTCCATTGTTCCCATAACAAATGCTTTCTAACAATTCAACTTGACCAATCAGATCTGACCTAACCTAAGGTAACCAAGTACTCCTAGCACTGAAGACATTTGCCAGCAGGGAGGCTGGTGGACCATTTGCCAATGATATTTTAACAATTAGGCTTCTTTAGTTGTTGTTCCAAGCAACAGAAACCAACCCTGTTTAACTTAAATAGAAAGGAAATTTATTGCGTATGGTTCACAATTTAATAGGAAGGTTAGTGATCCACACTTGGAAAAGACAGGAACCAGCACAGCAGGACCTGTCCTACCGGAACACCATGAATGGATATGAACAGACTGGCACCCCCTTTGACTATCCTTTAAGAGGTTAAGTCCAAAACAGTCCAGATAGCTAAGCTCAGGTCACGTGCCCTAAGGTGGTATCAAGGTGATGAGAGGAAGCCCCCTCCAGTAGCTTCCAACTTTCTCACTGGGTTTTTTTTTTCTTCAAGATTTTTATTGTTTTGACAGAGACAGAGACAGACAGAGAGAGTGGGGAGGGTCCAGAGTAGTCTCCAGAGTTGTACATCATCAGTTTTCAACAGGATTTTGTTCCACACAGGTGGGCGAGGGCCACACAGGGCAGGAACTGGGCTGGGGGCCTCCCTCATGGGAGGCTTGCCCCTGAGAGCTGGGGCTGAACCGGGGGTTCTCCCACATGGGAAGCTTGCCCCAGTGAGAACCAAACTGAGGGCCTCCCACATGGGAAGCACACCCCAGTTCAGCATATGGGTCCACAAGTGACAGGACCAGGATTTGATCTTTAGTCCCCAGGGCTACAAAGCAAGCACTTAACCCACTGAGCCATCTGGCATCCCCGGCCTCACTGGTTTCCACACAGAGCCAGGTGCTTTTATGTACAATCCCACAGGACTGCACACCATAGGGTAGAGATAATTCCCAAAAGGAAAATGGGGTATATTTACACATTTGCACTGGATTAGAGCACAGAATAATGTGTACATGCACTAGTCCAAGAGATCTCCTGACCTTCAAAACCTGGCTTCACTGCTTGGTAGCTCTGAGGCCCTGCCATGTTACTTCATTACTCTGTGGCTCAGTTTCATCCTGTAAAACTGTACGTAGTAACAGCACCTATCTCATAAGGTTGTTGTAAGAATTAACTGAAATAATGTATGTAGAGCACTTAGCTAAGTTCCTGGCAAATACAGTAAGGCCTCAATAAATGTTATTGCTGTTATTATTAATATTACTATTCATAATGCTAAGGGTATACCACTGAGCACATCCCAGATAAGCTTTTTCTGAGGAACACCGAAGAGCTTGCTCCTCTGTGGTTTTAGTCCAGGCCAGAAGGCCAATGGTTCTAGTCCTCTCCTTCCTAGTCCTCTGGACTTGATTTCCCCATGTAGATAATGGGTACCTATGATGCCAGAACTGCTCCACCAAAGCTGTTTTGAGTGACTGTAAAAAGTGCACAATAAAATTTATGAGAAGCACTAATTGCTGGAGAGATGCTAAAAACAACTATACTAATGAGTCCAACACCACAGTGGGAATAAAGCGTTCGCCATTTGTGGATTCATCCATGTATTATTTCTTCCGAACATTACTTTTAGTTCCTGGAAGAAGTACTTTGCCATCAACGTGAGGGCAATTTACTGGAAGTTAAAGACCAGCTTCCAAGTATCCCATCTGCTCCAGGAAAGAGGTATTTTCTCTTAAATGTTTTGGGGAGAGGGACTAGGGGGGCGATGTTCTGCCGCACACTCTTCAAAAACAACAAAGTTTGCTTCCTTAACTCCCATGAAGCATTTCTCTGAAGAAAATATACTTGTTCAAGTACACATAAGTTTCACAACAGTGTGTGTAAGCTCGAACAGAGTTGGAGGAAATGCCTTGAAAGGGAGGCCCCTGGGCTTCCACACACAGAGCATGCACCATTCAAAATTAATGGCAGTGCAGAAAAACAGAACACCTGACAGCTTCGTAATCTGACAGCTCCCCTTTCACACACATACTTACAGGGACATTACATATACACATGTCTTCCTTTATACTCATACCCTTTTTCCTGATAAAACTGAACTCTGTGATTTATGATAGTCTGGTACAGTACTTTCTTTAATCTTCATTTTTAAGAGCCTTCAGTCACCAGCAAAATTTCAATGCATTGAAATCTTGGCAACAATCTAACTCCTTGGCTGTAACCAAATTTTGTTCTATATACCATATACCTTAATCCTTCAAACACTTAGAATTCTAAATTATCCAGAGTATTCCATTGAGATATTATCAGTTAATGTTAAACACGGCCTCAAAAATATACATACCTGTTTGTCAGTCGCCTTTTTCTGGACAGATTTCCAAAGCTTAAAACTGTAAGAAGCCTACGCTTGCTACTCACTCTTAGTCGCAGAACTGGGAGTTTGGTTATTAGGTGATCAGCTATATTGAATTTTCTCCATATATTCGACAAGTGTGTTGAGGTGCCTATTTCTTCTCCTAAAATCACTGAGCTACAGGAGCATATGCTATAAGGAGATGGCAAATGCAGTTGCTGTAAAAATGAAATGCTATTCTTGGAATACCTATGTCATTATTTGAACTGCATCTCCTTTACAAAGAAATGGCTGCTGCTTAGCAACTAATGCAAAGGAAGAGTCTACATATTTCTCTATCTTTCCCCCAACCCCGTAGGAGTATTAACCATCACACTGTTGGTTTCGTATTTTCACCTGTACAGGAAGAGTAATGAGGATGACAATGAGGTCATTCTCCTTGTCAATGCAATATGGATTTGGGGTGCCAGCCAGTGATTGATTCCAACTTTGTCCACTGTAATTAACAACTAAGATAAATTTAAGTACATGAAATTAACAAAAGGGAAATGTTACTATCTTTCTGTACAGCCCATGGGAGCAGTGTCCTGAAGGGACTTCAGATCCAACAACTGGCCTAAGCCTAGCTGTGACTTTTGGAAAGTCACTTAGTGGTCAAGCCATTTCCAGAACTGTACAATGGAGATGAAAACAACGCCTACTCTACCTGTTGCCTCAGATTGTTTTCACAGTAAAATTAGATCAATTATGTGAAAGCAGTTTATAAATGGTAAAGCCCTAAAAGCACCACACACATTTTTATTATAAGTATCTAAATTTAGTCAGTATTAACAGCTGAAGAAATCTCCAGAAGTTTGTCTTTCTTAAAAAAAATCCCTTTGATTTTGTTATAATTCAGCACTGGCTCATAGAAAGCTTCTGTTTTAATCTTTAAATAGCTTTAGTGTTTATTTTTTAACTGGAGATTTAATTTGCTAAGAAACTCTGAAGGCTTTCTTCAAATGTGAAAGAATGACTCAGGTTTCTTAAGTGATCCTAGGGAACTTTCTAGGTGTTTATAACTGCATGTACAAATATACTTATGAATTCTAAAAGATGTTGTTATGGGAAAATTTACATTGCAAGTACCTGCAGCCTGAATAGACCCTCCAGTTAAGGGTGAAAGACTCAACTATTCTATAAAAATTAAAAAATTTAAAAAAAAAACTTAAGCAAATGATATTTATTATGCCTTCTCAACTACATAAACTGTACATAAATTGGACCTAACTTCTTCATAGGACCCCAAGTCATCCATCCACTATTCTTATAACAAATCATAAGGTTTTATACTGGAGGTAGAATGTGAAGTGGAAATACCAGGCTATAATCTTTGTAAGTCATTTCCTGGCCCCAGGAAACTGGGTTTATTCCCCCATCTCATGCAATAGAATGGCCATACAGTTAAAAAAAATAAATAAAATACCATCAAGGAAAGCTCCACCTTGGCCTCCCTACAATTGTCAGTAGCACCTAGCTATGCACAGAACACTGTCTATGCTTGGGCAGGAAAGGATTTCTCGTTCTCTAAGCCTATCAACCTTAGTGAAGGCCTTTCTCTATGTCCTGTGTTAGGACTGGCTGGACCCACTAAGATAAAAAGCACCGGTCTCTCCTCTCAAGAGATTCTAATTAACTGCTAGATGGTGAAAATGTGGCTATTTGCACAAGAAAATGGCAAAAAGGTGAAAGAACCAGAGTGTAAAGCCTCATTACGGATATAATTGGCAAATATGGAAACATCTTAAGTGCTATTTAACTAGCTTTGTGGCAGCAGGCAAGTTGCTTAGTTTCTAAGCCTCAATGGCCTTATCTATAAAATGGAAATAATAATAATTCCTACTTATGTTAGGAATTATTTATGTTAGCAGTTCTTTGCACAGAGTATGCATTTAATAAAATCAGTAGCTCATAATGATTTGTATTCACAAGTAGGTAGGTAAGTATATTAACACTTGCAGTCTGAACATGAACCAAGAAAAGCTTCTTGGGGAAGCCGGGATGGCTCAGTGGGTTAGGCGCTTGCTTTGCAGCGCCGGGGACCGAGGATCGAATCCCGGCCCCGGCCCGTGCGGAACCATATGCTGAACTGGGAGCTCCCCTAGTTCAGTTCTCTCTCTGTCTCTGTATCTCTCTCTCTCTCTCTCTCTCTCCTCTGTCAAAATAAATAAATAAATAATGTATATATTAAAAATAAATAAATTAATTAAATTAAAATCTTTAAAAAAAAAAAGAAAGAAAAGCTTCTTCCTTCTCTTAGCTACACTTCATGAAAACTTTGGAAGTATGTAGGCTGGCCTTGGCTGCCTTGGGGAATGGTTTATCAGCAGCCTATCAGCAGCCGCTGGGGAGGAAGAAAACAGGGATGTCTGTTGCTCCTTGGCCATTATGAGAAAAGGGCAGGGTTAGGCAGGAAGGCTAAAGGCTCCGCGGATGTTCAAGCTGCCAGAGAAGATCATCCCCTGCAGCTTCTGGGGTTCAAGGTTTTTCTACTTCCTGTCCAACTTTAGATACTGAGGACAGTGCTTCAATGGGAGAAAAACAAAACTATGCTACAGCTTAGTCTTTGCATTGGGAGGGGGCCAACTTAAAAGGAAGAAACTGTTTTAAATCAGGCTCTTTTCTCAAAAACCTCTCCAGGGAATGCTCTGTCAGACAGCGTGCCTCAAACCCTGTCACATACGTAAGGACAATGATGAGAGCACAGTCCTTTCAGTTCCAAGAGTGCTCTAGAAGTTTGTCTTAAAATGATACGTGGAACTCTTTGCAAATGCTTCCATATAAGCTTATATAAACCTTCTTTTTTTTTTTAATCTTTAAACAAATTGCTTTCAAGTTTTTTTTCTAACAAAAATCTATTTTTTCATAGAATTTTGACATCTTTCTCATATACAAAGGAATGACACGTTTTAAATATATACTTTGAACCTTTCAAAGGAGTCTATTTTCTGGCTATTTCCTGAAATGCATGATACACAAAAGCAACCAAACTTTTTCTTAGCCTTTTGAAGAAAAAAAAAATAGGTTTCCTTTCTCAATACCTATTTCATAGTCCTGAGCCAGTCTTATTTGCTCAACAAATATTTAATAATCATTTAAAATAAACTAATAAATACATTCTGTTGTTTGGACTAGTTGAGATAACTGACAGAATATCCCAGAAGGCCAAGCCTTCCATTTCTGAAATAACCCAGAATAGGTAGCATCTGGGAAGCTTTTGTGTCTGATTGTCAGGATGTGGTAGCAGCCATTGTCTGTAGATACAAAGCAGACATCATCAGCCAGACCAAAAGAGAAGTAACCTCTGTCCTGGAGTTCCTCATGACAACTCTGTTTCTAGTACCTGTCTTTATCTCCTTACTTATGCCTGACACTGCAAAGCTCTGAGACCCCTGTTACCCAGCCCTCTCTGTCTGGCTTCCTGCTCCCAGGTGACCAGCCGGGGGTGTGGCCGCTGCTCCCTGATTGCTCTGCACACTGACCATGTGTGTCTGCAGTGACCTTGGCCTTCTGCCTGCTCTGATTTCCAGAGCTCTCAGAAGCAGCTTTCTCCTCTTCACATCCTCTAGTAACAGTGACTATTTTTCACTAAGTTGTGAAAAGAAAAGTACATATTCTCTACCTTAATGAATGCCAAAACCTGTAAATTAAATTTCCTAAGTATATAGCTATCTCATTTTCATATTATCTGAATACTTTTATCAGTAGCTACTGACATTTGGCTAATATGCAATATTTTGAAGAAGAATAAATGAATCTGCTCTTTAACTGGACTTACGGACAATACCACTAACAAACACACTAAGCGCACTTAGTTCATGATAGAGAGCATTATAAGCATCAACCTTCAAACAATCCTCCAAGGTGGGCACTGCTATCATTACCACTTCATAAATGGGGGACTAAGGCACAGAGAAGTTAAGTAACTTGTCCGATGTCACAGAGCAGCCAGAGGTTGAGAACTGAACCCAGGCAACAGGACTCCAGAGTCAGGGCTCTTAGCCACTATTCCACTCTTTCTCTCAAAATAATAAGATTGGTTACAATTTAATTATTATTGTTTTAAGCTTTGAATGTTTCCCCCTTCACCCAACAAAAGCCAAACCATTAATATTACAGTTTAACTCAGAATTGCTTTCTTATCAAAGCATTATTTATGAATCTGAAAATCTAAAGGCAAGCTCTCCATGTCAGCAAAATGGATGGAGGTTGGGTGCAAGAACAACAGAAGTCCCCACCAAAAAGCAATTGCCTTTAAAAACCAATATTTGCTCCATTTCAAAGGCTCACAAAACCTTGGGGCTGGGGCTGCTGGAAGAAAAGAACATTACATTCACCTGCAAAGGCCCTTCTTCCCACCTCTGCCCAACCGCAGCCCTTCCCTCAGCCAACAACATGATTTCCTCTGACATCACCTGAGCAGTGCTCATACCACCTCTTTGTGAACACTGTGGACGTCAGGACTCTCACTGGCCAGTCTTCAGGTGCTTTGTGAGTTATGTAAATAAGAAGTAGCTGGCACTTTTTCCAAGACTTTATTATTGAGTTAAACACAAAACAAAGGCTTTGAGTCACTAAGTCAAGTAAGGATAACTTCCCACCAAAGTCTATCAGGTGAGTTGGAAGGAGAGAGGACATGAAGTAACACTGAACAGAACTCCATGGAGTAACCTCGGGCCAGCTGGGCAACAGTCGGGACAGAGTCCAGGCAGGCGGGGGAATCATCTTTCTGCATTCCTTAGTTCTAATCACAGGAAGAAAAGTCAACAGAAAATTCCCCGAGGAGAAAATCAATGATGCCCCTTGGAAAGGGATGAGATAGACAGAAAGGGAGCTAATTAGTGCTACTCAGAAGGCAAATTACAGCCTTTTCTTTGACAAGCTCCAAATAGCTGGTTAAGTAAGAGCTTCTGCCACCCTCCAGCCCCCAGCAGCTGGCTAACCAGTAGCACTTACACAGCAAGTTACAGATGATACACACTCCTGGGCTGTTGGACCAAGTGCAAATGAGGAAAACACAGACCTGTCTCTTAGCAGAAAGAAAAATTACGATTGAGATGAACAGCTCACAGCTCACAGTATTAGTTTATTTAAAGAAGGCAATTAAATTTATTCATTCAATAAATATTTATCCAACACCTACTGAGCAATAAGAACAGGATTCAGTGATTCAAATGATAAGGTACAATTTCTGTCTTCAAAGGAGCTACCAAACAAATTAGCAGGGAATCATAATACTTATATAAGTTAATCATGCTAAGTCTTTTACCTAAAGTAACTCACTTAATTCTCATAACAAACCTCTGCAGTAGGTATTGCCAGCACGTTATTTTAGAGATGAATATAGGCTGAGCCTCTGAAGGGCTATATAACATGCCCAAGATCAAAGAGAAGGAAGGTGCCAGGTTCAAATCCTAGTTTAATTCCCAGAACCAAAAATTCCAATTCAGTCCTAACACAGCTGTTTGATAGCACTATGTAAAGACTGGGAAAAGGACCAACCACCTGACACAGAAAGTGGATACTTTTGAGCTCAGTCATAAGGAGTTTGCCTGAGGAAGAATCCAACGAAGAATTATGGGAGTACATGTGCAAACAGATATAACTTAGTGTTTTTTATTTCTTTAATCTCCTTCTATATTGCATTGGTGTGTTGTGCATTGAGATAGGCATAACATTCCAACCAGTTCCAACCAGTTTAAACAATTTGAAATTAGTCCATTTTATAGTTACTTCAAGCAAATTAAATTTCAAAGAATAAAAAAGTCTAACAGCTTAGATTCTGTTTCTCTCCTTACCTTCCTTCTTCAGTTATCCGATGTAAGAAAAGCTCACATACCACCTTTAAATTGCAGTAACTACTGCCCTAAAACTACAATTATAGGATCTCAGAAAAAATAATTAGGATCAGTATTACCAACACAAACTCACAGCCCAACACATAGGTAAAAGGTCCTTCCAGATGCCCCTGGTCTCCCAGAATGAGTACCTGTGCCCATTTCAAGGACCCCCAGGGCTGAATAGGGAATGTGTACCCCAGATCTCAGCCCAGAAGGCCATGAAAGGTGCAGCCGTCTTGCGCCCTCACAAGGAGTCCTCATTTCTCAGATTAGAAAGTGAAGTGTGGCAAAAAGCTAGCTCTAGTCTAATTTAGTTTGGCCCTATGCACCAACGCTGCTGTTGTCACAGAAGAACGGAACACCAGCAAAGCTCCCTTCAACTATCCCATGTGACCCAATGCTGTCACTCTTCCGTATGAAAGTCAAGCCTCTACAGGTGACCAGATTTTAACATTGGTAAAGCGGGACACCATTGACTTGGGGGGGGGGGGGTTCTTGATTAAAAATTTGGTCTATCTCCCGCCGTTCCCTAGCTTGCTGTGCATTCTTTCCAAAAATCAGAACTTTTTTAAAACACCACGGGACGCGGGACAAATTGTTCAAAATCGGGACTGTCCCGCCAAAATCGGGACGTCTAGTCACCTTACTCTACATGATGAACTAGGGCAGATTAAGTACTCTGGACAGCGGTTCAAGTGCAATCTTGCTGGCATGTGTCCTGACTAAAGATGTCTACATTTCGCCAACTCCTGAGGAATTGCTGAGGAAGGAATCATTAAGTTAGAACCAAGGTTTACTTCTGACCCTAAAGTCTAAATAAATAGCAGAAGAAAACATAAAGTAAATGAGACTGACTTACAAAAGGGGATGCTGCATGCTGATATTCAGAAGAAAACATCCCCCCAAACACTACTGATTCCCATGCAAGGAAGAACCATGCCCATGTTATCATACTTGGCTTTCAATATCCCAGTTGTCTTTCTTACAATCACATAATCTTGCTTTGAAGGACAAAGCACAAAAATAAAATACTAAGTTCTTATCATCAGCATATTAAAAAATAATAGTTCCTTTTGTATCTAGTTGCCTAATCTAAGAAGTCTAACACTTCTGGTCACTACTATTATCTCATACCAAAAAAAAAAACTCCCTTTGAAGAGGGTCTGGTATTACCATCCTGAAGCACAGCCATCAACATCTCATAAGAAATGATAACTGTCCAGACTTCCTTTAAGCAAAGTTACACGTCATCACTTACTCTGTGCTGCTCAAGGAAGTACAGACAGGTCAGCTCTGCACTGGATCTAAGTTCACCTGCACAACACCCGTGCAATTTTTATTGAAATGAAAGATAAGTATCTTCACAGAGATGGCAGGTGGCATGTTGGTGGTTTTGTTCTCAGATGCAAAACCAATCTATTTTATGATGATCATGAATTTATATTCATTTCTATTTATGAAACAGTAGAGGAGTTCCTCAAAGTTATATAGCCAAAAAGACACAGACTAAAGAACAAAGTATACAAAATGTGATATATAATGATCTGTGGTATATTACAGGATAATCTGTATACTACACTGTGCACATGAACGTGTACACACTTGCACACTCACAGAGACAGAATTCAAACCAGAAATTAATGGTTAGGGAAGCATGATGTGGTTTAAAGAGAGTCATTTAGAGTCAGACCTGGATTTAATTCTGCCTCTTCCCCAAGATCTAAGCCTCAGGTTCATTTTCTATTAAAATGGAAATAACCATAATCACAGCATAGGACTGTCTTGAAGTGTAAATAAGAGAATATACAGTAACAGTGCAGTCAGGCACACAGAAGACAATGAACATCAGTTACCTCGCCTTCCCCTCCCCTGTGTGTCTCCAAAAGATTTGTTTTAATATCACTGACTTAAATGGGAATTCTTACAGTGGTTTTAAAAAAAAAATCCTACACATTATACAGTCATTGGAACATACGTATCTGTTGCAGCACCATAATTTGCAAAGAAAAAGAAAGTAGTAATTTTAAGAGAAAAGTACCAGCTCACTTGCACTGCCTTCTAAAGCCTTCAGTTTTACAGTCTATAGAGACTATATGTTCTAGGGGAGCAGAACCTAAAATAAAGAAAAATTTCTCACAAGAAAAAAGGTTCCCCCCGGAAAAAAGAAAAAGCCAAGAAAGAAAAGATAAGGAGGGAAAATGAAGGGGTACATATAAAGGGGTTTATTTTACTTAACAAAGTAAAAGTCATGCAAAATGAATAATCTGCCTCCAGAAATGGTTATTTAAAGGCTTTTTGTAAAGGGCTCTGGTTCCTAAAAAGACAGGAGTCACTGCATATGCCCACCCACTCCTCATTTATTTTTAAACCCTAGCTTATATGTTCCTTAGCAACAGAGGGAGCAGATGAGACCCCCCTACACACACGCACACCCTCTCCCAAAGCCCCCTTCTTTCCTGTCAAGTGTCATTCCACAAATATCCATGTTCTTCAAAAGATATTTCTGACCTACCTGCAAATCTTCTTTCCCCACCTCAAATGATCCTCCTCACAGGGGCAGCCATGCCTCACCCTCTAACTGAACCCTTTCACTTGGACTCCATCTGTGAGATCTTCCTGACCCCCTCCATCACCTCCCACCAGACAGCTGTCCTCAGGTGCCCCCAAAGGTAAGTGAGATAGCACAGTCCTCCCTGAGGAGCTAATGCCCAACTCCAACCAAAGCTGCTCTTTCTTACAGACCATTCATCAACCCACCAGGGAAACAGTATGGCCCGGCTACCTCTGAGTCCCACACTATGGCTGCCATTGCAAGTGGGTTGGGCCACTGACTATGACCCTAAAAAACTTACATTCATAATCAAAACGGACACAGTCTCCAAGTTGCCCAGGGTGAACACGTGCCAGGTGAAATCATCTACCTTTCTGCTGTCTTTCACCTGACCTTGGGACTGCCTGGCCTTGTCTGGCTAGGCACGGTTTCTGAGTTCAGTTCAGAGATCAATGGTTTGGCCTTTGGGGGGGAAACATCGAACCGCAATCCTCAAATATAAGTGTACCTATGCATTGTAGATGGAGACAGTTAAAAATTCCCACCCACAGAGAGTTTGATTTTGTAAGTCTGGGGTGGCGGGCATTTTTAACCAGCCACCTGAAGTGACAATGATACAGGTGGTTTGCTGAATCAGAGACAGTAAAGCTTGATTTAAGAAATGATGTTCATAAAGAAGGATCTATTTGTTATAGAGGATTCTATCCCCATAGAGAAAAATTCTGTGTCTGGGTTCACATCTATGTTTGTGTGTGCTTACTTATACATGAACATGTGAGCACGCAGCGTAGAAAGCTATGGACCCACACAGTACCCGCATCCCAGAGAGGCTCAAAGAACAACCCTGCCACGAGGCAAGCTGAAGAGACTACTGTTGCAAACTCTGACTTGGCAGCCCTACCCAGTGAGGAGTCTGATGAAAATTAATGACACAGGAGCCTAGACCCACAACTTGCTTCAGGTTAGCAATGCCTCCTCCAAGTCATGGTTCCTAAATTAGACTGAACATAGTCCCTGTTCCCCTAAGCACCAGACAGGGCATCGTAACTAGGAATTAGGACTGCCTGTGTCCCAGCATACCTCCCTAGAGCTACCTGGCTCTTGACCACCTATCTAATTTTAGAAACCAAAAATATAAAAAGAAAGACCCATTTGGTCCTATGTACATTGAGTGACTAAAGAGCAAGTCAGGTGAGACACTACCTCAATGCCCAGTGAACAAAATGTACTTGATGGACATGCAGCAACAACCTCACCAGGAAGACCATTTTGAAATGGCCAGAAGCCACCACTTAGATACAGAGCACGTGTCCTAGTGAGACTGGGGCCTCCAGACCAAGCAATGCTGAGGGGATCCCAGTGATTCACACACATGCCCCATACATACAACACACACCCTCACAAACCCACACACCTCTGTCACCCGCTTTTGCTTACATAACAGCACATGGTGTGACAGGCTTGATACTTTATGTGGATTTCTGGGAAGGTCTGCTACCTCCAAAGGAGTAGGTTCACAAGAGTGCTTTTACTGACCCTGTTTCTAGAAATATTCCAAGCCCTAGCAAGTGCAAATCTTTGTAATTCTATGCTTGTTTATCACCTGGACTTTTAACATCAACGAGCAGTAGGGGTCGTCCCTGAAACCCACCAAACCTCTCAATATCACCATTCTTGCCTGTGGGGGGGGGGGCCTACTGAATCCTCATTTCTCATTTTTGGATCCTGACACAAGTTGGGGTACTCTTTTATCATAATTTGGTAGCCATTGATCCCACACTGCCCTTGTCTCACAAATGCATCCATCCTTGGTGTAAGCCTGGTGCGATTCTTGCCCTCACCCCTAGCTTGCCAGCGGACTGCCCAAGCCGCCCTTCTGGGCACACCCAGGAGAGTGGAGCGAGCACGTGCACGTGTAGCCCCATAACCAGTTGTACACCCACAAGACACTGATCTATATCGAGTCCTCCTTAACGGAGGATTCTGAGGCAGGTCCAACGTCCCGAAGGATGTCTCTTCGGTATCGAGCTGTTCTTTTCTCCCTGCCAGGCGATCTCAACTATCAAGTTAGTGCCAAAGGATCACCCAGCTAAATCTGGAAGGCGAGGGAATGGTTCGCGGTGACACCGGCTTAGGGACAACTTTGAGGACTTCTCCCAAGAAAAGCAGGCATCTCTGTGTCTGCATGCCCCGCACCCCACCCCCACCTCCCGCACGCGCGCATTTTTGTTGTTGCTCTGACCTCAGGGACCCAGGCGTCTGTCCTGTTACAGCGGGGAGCCGGCTGCACGCAGCCTCCCTCCAGCCCAGAGCGGTGGGCTGAGAAGGGGACAGACCCCCGGGATGGGTGGGGGCGGGAAGAGAGCGATCGCGCCGGGTGCCTCCAACTCCGCGGCAGCGCCTCCCGGGGAGGAGCGGGTCTCGCGCCCGCGGCGGCACCTGTCTCCGAACGCCTGGCTCCCCGGTGCCTACCTGTACGAAACCTGCTTGCGGAAAGTTAAGTTCCTCAGCTTCTCTTCCAGCGCCTCATCCTTCTCCTTCGGGCCGGCGGCCGCGGGCTCCTCCAGGGCAGCGGCTCCCGCCACCGCCTCCGCCGCTGCCCCCGCGCCCCGCGGGTCCGCGCCGCCCTCGGCACCCAGGCAGCAGCTCCCGGCGCCGCTGCCGCCGCCGCTGCTGCTGCTGCTGCTGCTGCTGCTGCTGCTGCCGCCCGGCGCCCCCTTGTCCTCTCCCGCCGCGGGGCTGGGGTTCATGGCGACCGCTCCGGCGGCCGCAGAGGGAGCCGAGACGCCGCCGCTGCGGAGGCCGGGCCGGCTGAGGGCGCTGGCGGCGGCCGCCGCGGCAGGAGAGCGGGCGGGTTGGCGCGCCGCTGGCAGGGGCGGCAAATGGCAGCCCCTTCCCGCAGCATCCATCCGCGGCTGCACCGCACCGGGGCATTGTGGGAAACTCCGTGCCTCCACTCCCCCTCCCCGACCAATCAGAGGCCGCCTCCCCGCGCCCTCCAGCCCCCCTCGCCTCTCCTCAATCTGGAGCACAAGCCCGGCTGAACCTGAACTCGGTCCTGAGGCGGCGGGAGGCCGAGGGGCGGGGCCGCGCAGGGCGCCCGCACGGGCTGCGGGAGAGTCGGCGGGAAGCGTGCGGCGCCGGGGTTCACGCGCCAGGGCGCTGGGGGGCCGTGGCCCGGGAGCGAGCCCTCATGCCCAAGGCCCGGGTCAGCATTCTCTCCATCACTGCTGTCCCGAGCCAGGCGGAAGCCGCCCCGGGCGGGGAAACCTGGGAGGGATGTAGAAGGAGTGTGGTCGGTGCGAACTGGGAGAGAATTCCTGCGCAGTGTAATTAAGGGGTTAGGGAGAGGTCAAGTTTAGGACGCAGGCGAAGCGCTTACCTCCTCTCTCAGGAAGAGGGCTGGGACCCCTGCGTGCCTGAATCCCCCAGCCCAGCGTCCTCCTTACACATAGAACGCTCTCCCTAAACAGCTCTCGGTTCGGTTGAACTGGATCACGAGGCTCTCCGTGAAATAGAAAGGCTGAGTGAATCCAGAAGGCAAAAGTGAAGGTGCCAGAGTTGAATAAGGGTCCTGGCCAGGGAGAAGAGGAAAGACACTCTGGGAAAGGGGCTTCCAAACACTTGTTTGACCCCACTGCTCATACAACCCGGGTTTGTAGGGTCTGCAGACTCAGCTGTCCACCTCTTAATTTCTGTTTCTACGGTAATAGAAAACTCCTCGGGGTTTGGATGATGTGCTACAATATGTGTGAAACAGACAAGCTTCCAAATTAGGAGTTTCCACCCAAGAAATCGCTGCTGTCAACCAACACCAGAAAAATCCATACTTAAGTTTCAGTGTAGTAATCAAAATATATACTTGTATGTACATATACAATGGTAAGAGAACCAGACCAGTGGAATTTCAGGTCAGCATTGTGCAACCCAAACAAATTGCTGGATTTCTTTCCCTTTATTTTCTCATGACTAGCATTAGGAGATTGAATAAAATACCTCTTCCAACTGCCACATTCTCTAGTTCTCTTCATATGCATATTGTAAACCAGAGGTCAGGTCATTTCCAGAGTGGAGTACAGAAAGGTAATAAAAATAATAAAAACAGCTAGTGGTTATTAGGCCCTCATTTTTATATAGCTAGTGTGTTAAGCACCCGACATGCTTCCCTCTATGTTGTCACAGCCTCCCTCAAATGGGAGTAACTTCTCTCATTGCTCAGGTTCACATGACTAGAACCAGGCAGAACCAGGAATCACAGCCAGGCTGCCTGGTTCTGGGTCTTTGCTCGTCACCCCTGTGCAATGTGCCCCATCTTCAGAGGGGAACTGGGCATATTAGGAGCTTCAGCAGTAATGTTAAATGAGATCCACAAATATCTAGTGTATCTCTAAGATGAAGGAAATGTCATCTTACCTGAATAACTGGACAGCTTTTACCTGTTCTCCATACCTTCTCCAATCAGTTCTCGAGCTCAAACCCCAAGACACTGCCATTATATTATCCTTTACCTAAAAATCTTCCAGTTATGTCATATTATCATTGGAACAAAGTTCAAACATCTTAAGTGATTTTCAAGGCCATATTAGTGGATGGTGTGTCAGCCCTGCCCACTTCCCCCTTATAGTCCTGATAGTGCCACAGTGCACTGGACTAGTTACAAGCCCCAGAAACTCCCTGCTCCCATCTTTGCATTCATGGGTCCACTGTCTCCTCTCCCATGCTCCTCCCATCCCTAATCTTCACCCAACGACTACTACACCTCCATTAGATTTTAGTTTACGTGTCTCTCCCTACTAGGGGACTCCAGTGATCTCCTTCTGGGCTTTGGTGGGTGTACCTCCAATAGGTTCTCACTGCACCATTATAGTAAACTTTGACCACTGCAACTGTTGGCCACTTGTCTGTCTCTTCCACATGTATGTAGAGGCTATATGTCATTTATCACAGTGTCCCCAGTAATTAGCATAATATGATTGTACATATTATAGGCCATCATTAAGTATTCATTGACTTACAAAAGAAATATAAATGGTTTTAAATATATGAACACATGCTCAGCTCTGCTCATTATAAAAGAAATTCAATTTTAAACTACAGTAAGATGTTATTATTTTAGAATAAACAGTTTGATAATAGTAATGTGAGGTGGTAGGAAAATCAATACTTTCTCAAATTGTTGGTATAGGTTGGTACAGTCTCTCTGATGCAAAACTTGGCAAAAATCTGTCAATATTAGAAATATACAACCCAATTAACCTATCAATTCCACTCCTAGGAATTCATTGTCTGATATCTTCGTAGATGTACACCAAAAATTTAAGACCGAAAACAATCTAAATGTTTACTATAGGACTAACTACCTAAACTATTATTTATCCAAATAGAATTATCTGCACCCATTAAGAGGAATAAGGCAAAATAACACATATTAATATAAAACAATCTCAAAAATGTTAAGTAAAAAAGAAAATCAGGATTCAGAGTACTTAGTATGCCACCATTTATAGAAAAAAGGAAAGTAGCTATAGACATAATACTTCAGGAAAGATACATAAGAAAACAGTGATACTCAGTGGGTGGCCCTCACTAGAAGCTCAAGTTTTTGCCATTTAAAATCAATACATAACAACAGAAGACAGACTGTCTCTCAAGTCAGCAGGACCAATCAGGTATGTATTTGCATGCTTAAAGAGTGTATCAACAAAGACGTGCTGCTAAACAAAAGAAAATAATTTTTTTTTAAATGGTCATTGAATGTACATCTGAATTTAAGACGGGTAGAGAGAAAGTCCTATCCCCGAGAAGCACAATAATTTTAGCATAAGACCAATGAAATCATGTGGGTAGACTTCTGAGATGTTACTTAATATGTCAGTTATTCTTGCAGACAACTCGTTTTCCTTATTGTTTTTCACTAAGCAAAACTTGTAATTACTCATTCAGCCTCTTAGTTACCTTGACTTAAATAAATAGTGGCAAACTTGGAAATGGGTCAAAAGCATTTAAATTTCAGGAAAATAAATTGACATTCAGGTTTTAAAATGCATCTTGTGTAATTTTGAGTAATATAAGTACATAAACAAGAAAATCAGCTCTCTGGGTATGTTGAAACATCCCATTTCTAATCCCAGACCTCACCTGGACAATATCTCCATCACTGGACCCAAAGCCATGCCCATTAGGTAAATTTTTTGCCTCATCTTTCCATTATCAGTTACTGTTCATTCTAAAACAGGTATCATCCCAGTCTTAAATACCAAACTTGAGTTTCCTAAATTCTAGACCCGATCAAAAGGACTTCAGGCATGATGTTTTAAAGAAAAAAAAAATTTTTTTAGAGTTTGAATAAGACTACAAGATCAGTAATAAAAAGAGTATTATATCTAACATTGAAAAATGTACGTAATGATTGAGATGCCTGGCTAGCTCAGTGGTTGAGTGCTTGCTGTGCAATTGCAAGGTTCAAGGTTTGCTTCCCAACCCTGGCCTATGCAGCCCCGTATTCTGAACTAGGGCACAACTGGTAACCGCTGGGATGGCTCCGTGGCAAAGGTTCTCACCTCCCATGCAGGAGGCCCCCATTCCGTTCTAAGGTCCCCATTCCATTCTCGCCCTGTGAGGTCCCACATCCACCTGTGTGGAATGAAACAATGTCACAACTCATGATGTACAACTGTGGAGACTACTCTGGGCCCTCCCCTTCCTTCTCTCTCTCTCTCTCTCTCTCTCTCTCTCTCTCTCTCCCTCTCTCTCTCTCTCTCTCTTTCAAACAATCAAAAAAATAAATAAAAGTATGTCATAATTAAGAATTTTGTATTGTGTTTTTCTTTAAACAAGTAACACTTGGAAAATACACATACACACACTTAGGATCTCAGTGATTTATAGACCAACATAAGGATAATAGAGCTTTTAAAAATATTGTCACTAAAAAGGAAAGTAGAGGAGACGAGGGGAGGGGAAGGAAAAGAAGGGGAGAAGAAAGGAGGGGAGGGGAGAAAAACGGGGAGAAGAAAGGAAAAATAGCAAGGTCCCAGAGCAAGCTAATATGTGTAAGCTTATTCCTGCCTCCTCACCTCTACACTTGCTGTTTCTGCTGCCTGGCACTCTACCTCAGAGATTCCCAAACTTTTTCAGTTCACAGAACCCTTAGCAATTATTTTTCCTGGGTCCTCAAGGCTAATAGAAGAACCTAATATTATATTTATGTTTATTAGGTACTTCAGTACTAACAATTTCATAAGCATTTATGTCTCAACAACTTTAGTAGCTATTTTAAAATATGCATAAATTAACATAAATAAAATAATATTTGTATTTCATTCTAAAACAGCCACAATTACTAACAGGACAGTAATGGGCACAGCACAGCTTCTCAAAGCTTGGAATCATATTAGACACCTCTACTCTCATTTTCTCTTTCACATTGATTTTTTCACTTGGTATTGTTTTTTATAAGGGAAACCTCTGAAAACCCAGCTTTGCCAAAATAATGATGTCAGTGAAAGAAAGTGTGATCCAATGTTGAAACTGTCAACTACATTGATCTAATAGTTTTCATGTTGAGTATCATTGCGTTTACCTCAAATTTTTAAAATATCCTGCAATGCCCCCTGTGAATTCCCTGTGGAGACCTGAACACCTCCATGCACAATTCAGAAACTGGTTCAACCCCAAAATGTGTACATGAAGTTTGCTTTTGCATGGGTTCCCTAGAAAAGAGCTCCCGAGGCAAAGATTACAAGCCAAGACCTTATGGGAAATTATAATCCCAGGATTTTATGAAGGGAAAAGAGAAGTAAGGCAGCAAAAGAAGAGAACTAAATTCAAGGTGGTGAGTTATGAGATGGTTGCATTCTCACAAATAAACATATCTGGCTTCTTGGGCCCAGAACTTCCTCCAGACAAGACTGACATCATCATCGCATCTCGGATCATTCTCTCTGCAAGAGGAAGAGGAAATTCTCTCACACTGTCTTCCTATCTCTGATCTCTGTCCTTAGGGAATTAGCTCCAGGTTTTGTTACTGGCTCTTTATGTCACAGTCTGGGGAACCCAATTGCTCCCCCCCAGCAGGACTCCTCATCTCTTTCTGAAAGTGACAGGGCTGACAGGGATGAGTCCTCACCCCTTTCTAAAGAGAGAGGCTGGTTGGACTTGGGCTGTTGAGGCCCCTGCCCATGAGATATTACCGGAGGCTGTGCAGAAGTCCAGCCCTCCTTGGGGGGTGCTGAGAGCACAGGCAGAGGTAGGATGTGAGGCCGTGGCAATGGCAGCTGAGGCTCTCATTGAGCAAGTGGAAAAACAAGGGAATGGGAGGAGAGGTGGGGCCAAGCCATTCCCAAGAGGCACATACACTAGGTCCTGTATACATTCTGCATGTCTTTGCCTCATTTGGGTCTTACTTCACCCAACACCTTTGCAGAGAAGCCTCCCCAACACTTCCTGAAATGCCCTTCTCATCCATAGCTGACATATCTTTATTTTCCTCATAGCACTTTCCCCACTGTCCAAATGGTGTTATCTATTTACTTTTGTCCTCCTCTTATCAGAATATGAACTCTATCATAGCTTATGTATTCAATGAAACTGCACTAGGTACTCAACACGTTTACTGAATAAATAAATAAACGTTATCCAACACTCATTTGCCTACAAGGAACATCAGAGGGCCAACCAGAAAAGTGCTGGGGTTGTAAAGTTATCAGTTAATATTTGAAAAGCATTCCACTTGAGGACTGCATGCTAAACCATGATCCTCAGACTTGCGTCATTGCCACATACAACATGAAAACTCCAGTGGGAGGCTGAAATTAGAATGGAGGAAAATCTTTTAGTTCTTACTGATAGGAATGATAGAAAGTCATTAGCACAGGCAGTCTCTAAGGTAGATTTAAATAAAAAGATGCTCTTTTATCTCCAGGATGGAAGCAAAGTTCAAATCATTCAGTCCTTTCATCCACACCCAGTGCTCCCATAGCATTACTTCACCTGATCCTTCCTGCCTTGAACAACAGAAGTTACAGGGAGTCACTACTTTCTGAGACAACCCAGTCATTTCCAACAGGCTCAGTCATTATTCCTTAGTCTAACTGTTGGTACACCAAAATTATATATAGTCTGAAAAAATGTCCAGCCATTTTCAATATGTCAGGAATGGTTCTATGGTTAGATATTTTCTAGACAATATTCCTATACTTGAGAAGCTGGTTTGTAGGCCAAATGAAAGAATTAACATTTATTTACAATAAATCCACTTTCTGTGTTCTGACCATCATTCACCCATCCAAGATTCTTTGGGATTTGAAGTCTGTCCATCATTGGAATCACATTCCCTCTTGGTTTCTTATCAAAGCAGGTCTGATCTGTAATATATTCAGTGAAGTCAACAATAAAATTCCTGAAAAGGATAAGGTCAGGATCAGAATGTATGTATGGCATATCCCATAAACCTCAATCTAGGCTGATAGTCACTACTTTTACAGGCAATTATTAACTGTCTATATGTGATATACGAGCTCTGACAATTAAGTTTGTGAACTCATCCTAGAAAAAGTACTATATACCGCACTGCTGAATTTCACTATGGTCACCTTTGAAGTACTCCCCTTGGGAAGCTATGCACCGATGCCAGTGTCCAATCCACCCTTCAGAGCAATTTTGGAATTTTTATTTTTGCAATGGCCATCAGAGATATCACTATACTAGCCTTGATGTCCTAAATGTCATCAAAATGTCTTCCTGGGGATGCCTGGATAACCCAGCAGGTTGAACACTTGCCTTGCAATCACAAGATCCAGGGATCAAATCCTGGCCCTGGCCCTGGCCCGTGCAAACATATATGCTGAACTGCAGCACAACTGGTAACCACAAAGTCCTGCAGTGAAGGTTCTCGCCTCCCATGGGGGAGGTGCCTGGTTCAGTTCCCATTCTGTGTGGCCCCACATCCACCTATGTGGAATGAAATTATGTCACAACTAGCGACATACAACTATGGAGACTGCTCTGGACCCTATCCCCTTCTCTCTCTCTCTCTCTCTCTCTCTCTCTCTCTCTCTCTCTCACCTTATCTAAAGCAATAAAATAAATATTTTTTAATTGTCTTTCTTCCAATATTTCCTTTATCTTCAGGTAAAGAAAAAGTCATTGGGGGCCAGAACAGGTGAGTAGGGAGGGTGTTCCAATACAGTTATTTGTTTACTGGCTAAAAACTCCCTCACAGACAGTGCCATGTGAGCTGGTGCATTGTTGTGATGCAAGAACCTTGAGTTGTTGTCAAAAAGTTCAGGTCGTTTTCATCTTTTTCACACAGCCTTATCAGCACTTCCAAATAGTCAACTTGATTGACTGTCCAATTTGTACAAATTCATAATGAACAATCCCTCTGATATCAAAAAAGGCAAGCAACATGATTTTGAATCTTGATTTAGACTGACAAAACTCTTTCAGTCATGGAGAATTGGCTGACTTCCATTGTATAGTTTGATGCTTTGCTTCGGGGTCACATTGGTACACCCATGTTTCATCACTAGTGATAACACAGCCTAAAACATCATCTTGCCTCTCTAAAAGATATTGGCAAACTTTGAGTTTACTTTGCTTTTGTTCATTGTTGAGCTCCGTCAGGGCCATTTTTGCACACACCTTTCTCATGCCAAGATTTTCAATTAAGATATTCCTAATTACTTCTCTATCAATGTTTAGTTGGTCTATTATGCTTCTCACAATCAGGCGATGATTTGGATGCATAATTTGATGAATTTTTGTGATGTTTTCATATGTTCTGCTCTTCGCTGGCTGCCCTGACCTCCCTCCATCAGTGACATTCTCTCCCCTCAGAAGGGTATTTAATCCATTTGTACACTGCTGTTTTCCTCATGGCATTATCCCCATCAACTTGAACTAACATGTCCCTGATTTCACTTTCACTCATGCCAAGTTTAACAAGAAATTTAATGATTGTTTCTTGTTCTAATTCAAGCTCTGACATTCTTGCAACGGCACACAAAAACATGCAACAACAATAGTGAATGCCACTCAGCAAGACCCTGCCACACATTGACACAAACACAGCTGTGAGACACTGATATACCAAAGTTATAAAACCTTACTGAGCTCTTTGTACAGTGCTGACAACATAAGCACACAGTGACAAGTTCACAAGCTTAATTGTCAGACCTCATACATTGTTCGAGGTACTAAAGATTCATCAGGAAAAACTAAAGACCCTGTTTACTTGGTGCTAAACATTCTAATTCTTCGTTAATCAATAACTTTTGTGAGTAGTCATTAAAATCCAAATTAAAACACTGGCTTGATCTTTCATTGAATCTGCATTTCTCTATTGGTGTACAAAGTTTAATTGAGGGACTATATCCAACACTCTGTATTTATCACATTTCTCCCAAAATACCAGACAAGAAACCCTATCAAGAAAAGGAAGGCTAATCTAATGTGACTTTTTAATTAAGCCATCCTAAATTCCAAGGATCATATCTTTATTTTTCAACATATTATAAACATTTTATGAGCCTATTCTATACAAACCATGCTAATGCTAAGATTCACATATGGGTACTATTCAATAAGATCCCCAAATTTACTATTTAGTGATAATAAATAAAAACCATTTTCTTTCTGTTACATTGAAAGTAATGAAAGTTTGTCTGACACACACCATCGCCTTTTCTCTCCAAAGCCATTTGTGTTCCCTTTCTCCCCCATCTTCCCAGACTGTAGAGCTACAAAAGACAAAATACTCTCTTTCCCAAACTGCTCTGTAGTGAAGTGTGACTATGTGACCTGGTTCTGAACAATGACATCAAAGCCAGAATGACCAGATGGGGCTTCTGGGAAAGTGTTTTATCAGCCCAGAAAAGTAATATTCCCCTTTAGTCCTTTGCCCTTCTTTCTTCTTCAGTTCAATACATGGAGGTATAATAGCCACCTTGAAACCGTGAGACAAAACCCTTTTACTAAGGATGGGAGACTCAAATGCAATGGGCTGTGGCCCTTAACGACTTCCATAGTGGTTGCCAGCCCAGTCTGCTTACCTACCACTAGACTCTCTATTACAAGAGAAAATTTCACTCTGATCTGTTTAAGCTACAGTTGATTTGGATTTATTTTTATTTACTTGCTTATAGCCAAATGCATTCCTAATTTTTAGTTGGCACAGATGAATTCAGAAAAATATTTAATATATTGTTTGAAATATTCATAATAGCCTAAATCAAATAGGGTATTCAGGCCACATCTCCCCCAAATTATAATTTTGTGAATAATCCCCAAAATAAACTATGAAATTAATAATATTATCTTTCACCAAATCCTCCCACTCCTGGAAATGTACCTTAAGTAAAAATACCAAGTAAGAAGATTCTAAGTAAAGAAAGATATTTGTCATAGAATTATTATTTATAATAATGGGGAAGTGATCTAACAAGTCAAAAATAAAAATATAATTAAGTAAAATTGTCAAAGTCTATTGAAGGAATAGTATGCAGACCCCCAAAGTAATGGTGATTGGTCCATGTAAATTTGCCATATAATTTTCTGATGATATGCTAAATAAAAACAATAGGATATAAAGTTGAGTGACATCATCATTGAAACTATAAAATATGGCTTTGTAAGACAGAAAATAAATGCACAAAGAAAAAAGTAATTGGGTTAGAGATGACCTTAAACTTTAAAACATTATTTATACTGATTATAATTGTAAGACATACCATTATAATTGTAAAACTTCTGGATTATACACATGACATTATATAATTAAATGCCATGTTATTTCAAAAGTATGTTTTTGTACTTCTACCAGGGACAGGAATATTATAAATTTGGGGGTTGGAATCACTGGAAATATAACAGAGCCATTTAATTTAAATAAACGGCATAAAATATTTTAATTCAGTGAAGGGATAAATGCTTTAATACTGGGGAAAAAACTCATTAAGATTAGAAAGCTTCCTCTCAAGAATAAACATGAAATGGTGAAATATGGAATCAATGAGTTAAGGAAATTAACTTTATTTTCCTTACATGTCATGAACAATGAAATTATTTTAGTAATTAAGATTGTCTTTTCCATAAATAAAAATGGCAATAATAAGATGTCAAAGCTGGGAGGAATTTAGAGATTTTCTGTTTTTACCTTTCATTTCAGAAATGAAGAAACTGACACCTAGAAAGCGAAGTGACTCAGCAAAGGTCACACAGGTGAGTAGTCGAGTATTATATAAGAAGCAGAGTTCAGGTCTTTAATGCCATTCATCTCCCAGAATAAACATTTACTCATTATATAAGCATTTACTCGTATTACGTAGTTTCTCTGTACCACTACACACTGTACACTGTGTTAGGCACTATATTCAAAGATAAGTTGGGACATACACTATTATTCAAGGATGAGAGTCTTAAGGGATAAATAGTAAAACAATTATAAAACATAGTGACATAATGCTTATGTTCAACTAGATTCCAAATGCCTTAGAGCATGACCTTGGGGGATATAACAATTGATGTCTGATGAGTTCAGGGAAAAAGTAACTTTCACTTTGCTTGTGAAGGTTTGAGTGGAATTTCACCATCGAGAAACAGTACACTGCAAACTCACAGAAATATGAAAGAACAGGTGTGCTGTACAATTCCAACTACTTTGATATGGCACAGACTTGGAATGGAGGGGTGAGGGAGAAGTGTTGGTATATGAGACTAGAGGAGCAAGTTTCAGACACTTTGAGAAGTCCTATTCTATTCTGGGGATTTGAACTTTATGAAACAGACAAATAAAAAGCACAGATTATTCCTAGGTAGGGAAAATAGTATAATTATGTATAAGTTTTAGAAAGCTATTAAAATGTGGAAGACAAAGCTGGACAGGAACAGGCAGGAAGACAAGTTATGAGTTGGCGCAAGGAACAATCTATGCAAGAACTACTAAGATCTTGAACTAAGGCAGCAGAAGTAAGTTAAGACAGGGAATAAATATTTGAGAAATATTACTAAGATAGAACCAAAGTATTTAACAAATTAATTATAGATAGTGAAAGAAATGGTAGAATCAAAGTTGAAATCAACAAGTAGCTTTAGAAATTTTACACAGAATCTAATAACACACATTAATAAATTTAACATGCTCTTATGTATATGTCATAAATAGTTGTTACAAACTTTCATATCCAGGGGAAACCAGGATGGCTCAGTGGGTTAAGCGCTCACCTTGCAACCTCAGGGTCCAAGGATAAAGCATGGCCCTGGCCCATGAGGACCCACATGCTGAACTAGGGTGTGCTTCCCATGTGGGAGCCCCAAAGCTTGGCTCCCAGCATGCAGGGGCCTGCCTCCCATATGGGAGGCCCCAGGACCTGTTCCCACCCTGCACACTCCACACCCCCACTGCCCACCTGTGTGGAACAAAACTATGTCAAAAACTGATGATGTACAACCATGGAGACTGCTCTGGGCCCTCCACCTTTTCTCTGTCTCTCTCTGTCTCTGTCTTTCTCTCTGTCAAAAACAATAAAACAAGGGGAAGCCGGGATGGCTCAATGGGTTAAATGCTCACTTTAAAGCCCCAGAGATTGAGGATCGAATCCCGGCCCCAGCCCATGCGGACCCATATGCTGAACTGGGGAGTGCCCCCAGTTCGGTTCTCACCAGGGTGAGACCCTGGCCCAGTTCCTGCCCTGTGCAGCCCCGCCCACCTGTGGAATGAAACTATGTGGAAAAACCGATGATGTGCAACTATGGAGACTGTTCTGGGCCCTCCTGCTTCTCTCTGTCTCTATCTCTGTATCTCTCTCTCTCTCTCTCTCCCTCTCTCTCTCTCTCTCTCTCATCAAAAACAATAAAAATAAATCTTAAAAAAAAACAATAAAACAAATTTCAGAAGAAGAAAAAAAACAAAAACCCATACCCAGCATATTAATCCCTGCTAATCAAACACAAATTATGCAAGAGAGAGGTCAAATTAAAAACGCATGTTATATTTACCAAGACTAAATCATGGATAAATAGAAAATCTGAACAGACCTATATCTAATAATGAGATTGCATTGGTAATCGAAATACTTTCAACAAAGAAAAGCTAAGCACCAAAGCAAAGAAGCAACAAACCAACTGGGAGAACATATTTGCAAACAATGCCTCTGATAAGGGGCTAATATAAAAAATATACAAAGAACTTGTACAACTCAACAAAAAAAAAAAACCAAGCAATCCAATTAGAAAATGGACAGAAAATCTAAACAGACACTTCTCTCATGAAGGCATATAAATGGCCAACAGATATATGAAAAAATGCTCAACATCACTAGCAATTAGGGAAATGCAAATAAAAACCACAATGAGATATCACCTCACACCTGTTAGAATGGCTATAATCAACAAGACAAGGAACAACAAATGCTGGAAAGGCTGTGGACAAAAAGGAACCCTCATACACTACTGGTGGGAAAGTAAACTGGTACAACCACTATGGAAGGCAGTGTGGAGATTCCTCAAAAAACTAGGAATAGAATTGCCATATGACCCAGCAATCCCTCTCCTGGATATCTACCCCAAAAAAACCTGAAAACCTTAATCTGCAAAGATACATGTACCCCAATGTTCATCACAGCACAGTTCATGGTGGCCAAGTCATGGAAACAACCTAAGTGTCCTTTGATAGATGACTGGATAAAGAAGTTGTGGTACATTTACACAATGGAATACTACTCAGCAATAAGAAAAGATGAAATATAGTCATTTGTGACAACAGGGATGGACCTTGAAACCATCTCATTAAGTGAAATAAGTCAGACTGAAAGAATCAAGAAACCTAGGACTTTATATTCTACTTATAGGTGGAATATAAAACTGAAAGTGACAAAGAAACAAAAACTTATGAACACATTCAATAGTTTGGTGGTTACCCTAGGCCCTAGGGTAAGGGGGGAGGTGGTAGGGGAGGAGCTGGGAGTGGGCACCAAATATGTGATGGTGGAGGGAGAGCTGATTCTGGGGGGTGAGCACATAGTGCAGAGCATGGATGATGTGATGTAGAGTTGTACACCTGAAAACTATGTTGCCAACCAATGTCACACCAATAAATTTAACAATAAAAAAAATCACAGTAAAAATAAATAAATAAATATATAAAACAAAAACAAAAGAAAAGCTCAGAATCAGATGACTTCACTGGGAAATTCCACTAAACATTTAAAGAATTAATACCAATCCTCCTCAAACTCATCCAAAAGGTTGAAGAGGAGATAATGCTCCAAACTCATTCTACAAGGCCAATATTACCTTGAGCCTGAAGTCAGGCAAAGATACTATAAGGAAACTATAAACCAATAACCCTGATGAACATTGATGCAAAAATTCTTGACAAATATTAGCAAACAAAATTTAACAATACATTAAAAAATTAAATAACATGAACAAGTGGAATTTATTCCTGGAGTACAAGGATGGTTCAACACAGGAATATTAACCAGTGTAATACATCACATTAAAAGAATGAAGGGGGGAGGGGGAAATCACATGATCATTGTAATTGGTGCAAGAGAAAAAGCCCTTTTAGAAATTTCAACACCTTTTCATGATTAAAAACATACTCAAGAAACAAGGAATAGAAGGAAACTACCTCAACATGATAAAGACTATATATATATATACATTCATATATATATATACACACACACATACATACACACATAGTCTTTATGTATATGTATGTGTTTGTAAGTACAATATATGTAAAGATGAAATATATATATATATATATATATATATATATATATATAAAACCCCACAGTTAACATCACACCCAATGGTATAAGGCTGAAAGCTTTGGTTTAAAATCAGGAAGAAGGTAAGGATGCCTAATTTTGTCACAGGTATTTCACACAGTATTGGAAGTTATAGCCAGAGTGATTAGGCAAGAAAAGGAATAAAAGGTATCCAAACTGAAAAGGAAGAAATAAAATTATCTGTTTGCAGATAACATGATCTTACATATAGAAAGTCTCAAAGGTTCCACATACAAAAAAGTGTTAGAATTAATAAAAAAATTCAGCAAAGTTTCAGGATACAAAATCAACATGCAAAAATCAGTTGTTTTCTATACTCAAACAAGAAACAATTAGAAAATAAAAGTAAAAAAAAATTTCAGTTACAATAGCATTGAAAAGCATAAAACACTTAGGAATTAACTTAATCAAGAGGGTGAAAGATTTGTATACTGAAAACTACAAAATGGTGTTGAAGAAAAATTTTAAAGATACAAATAAGCAGAAAGACATCTTGTGTTCACACATTGAAAAAACTTAATATTGTTAAGATGTCAATATTATCCAAAGCAATCTACAAATATAATGTAATCCCTATCAAACTCCCAGAGGCATATTTTGCACAAATAGGAAAATCCATCTTAAAATGTATATGAAATGTCAAAGGACCTGTATAATCAAATCAATCTTGAAAGAAAAACTAAGTTTCACACTTTCTGATTTCAAAACATATTACAAAACTACATAACCAAAACAAAATAATATTGGCATAAAGGCAGACATATAGACTAATGTAATACAAAAAAGATCTAAGAAAGAAACCTTTACCTATATGATCAAATGATTGTCTAAAGAGTGTAAATATCATTCAAGGGAGAAATAATAGTCTCTTCAATGAATAGTGTTGGAAAAACTGGTTACACACGTGCAAAAGAATAAATTGGACTTAATCAGATTAAGTTGTTATAACAAAATATCATAGATGGTAGATTAAATACAGAAATTCATTTCTCCCAGTTCTGGTGACTTGGAAGTCCGAGATCAAGGTGTCAGCAATTCAGTTCTTGTTAAGGGCCCTCTGCCTAATTGCAAACAGCCTCCTTCTGCCTATATGCTCACACAGTAGATTGAGAGAGAGCTCTTCTTGTAAGAGCACTAATTCCATTCCATTACAGGGACTACACCACCACAGCCTCATCTAAACATAATTGCTCCCAACGGCCCCACCTCATACATTGGTGGTTAGGGCTTCAATACATGAATCTTGGGAGGATACAAACATTCCATCCATAACACTTATCTTATATCATATACAAAAGTTAATTCAAAATGGATCAAAGACCAAAGCATAAGTCCTAAAACTATAAAACTCTTAGAAGAAAACACAGAGAAAACATATCATAGCATTGGATTTGGCAAAGATTTCCAGGGTATGACACCAAAAGTACAGGCAACTAAAATAAAAATAGACAAATTGGACCGCATCAAAATTGAAAACTTCTACGTAACAAAGGAAGTAATCAACAGAAAGAAAATGTTTGCAAATCATATATCTGATAAAGGGTTAATATACAGGATATATAAAGAACTTCTACAACTTAACAAAACCATAATTAACTTGATTAAAAAATTGGCAAAGGACCTAAATAGGTATTTCAAAGATGAAATACAAACAGTCAACAAGCATATAAAAAATGCTCAACATTACTAATCTTTGGGAAATGCAAATCAGAACCAGATATCATCTCATACCCATTAGAACAGTTACTATAAAAAATAAATAAATAAATAAAAACTGAAACTAACAAATGTTAGTGAGAATGTAGAAAAACTGGAACCTTTGTCCACTGTTAGTGGGAAAGTGAAAGGGTATAGCCATTATGGAAAATAAGATGGCAGTTCCTCAAAAAATTAAAAATAAAACTATCATATGAGCCAGCAATTCCACTGCTGGGTATATATCCAAAAAGAATTCAAAGCAGGATCTCAAGAGATATTTGTACACCTATATTCACAGCATTATCCATAATAGCCAAAAGCTGGAAGCAACCCATGTGTCTATCAGTGAATGAATAAACAAAATGTAATGTATACATACAATGGAATATTCAGTATTAAAAAGGGAAGAAATTGTGACACATGCTACAACATGGATAAACCTTGAGGACATTACGCTAAGTGAAATATGCCAGTTACAAAAAGACAAATAATGTATGATTCCACTCATCTGAGGTACCTAGAGCAGTCAAGTTCATAGGAATAGAAAGTAGAATGGTGGTTGCAAGGCATTGGGGAGAGGGGGAAATGAGGAGTTGTTTAACAAATACAGTTTTTTTCAGTTTTGCAACATGAGAAAGTCCTGGAGATTGGTTGCACAACAATGTGAATATATTTAACACTACTGAACTATACTTAGAAATGATTAAGATAGTCATTTATGTTATACCTTTTTATGACAATATAGTTTTTTAACCAATTTACTTGCAAAGCCTCTGGAATGAGAGGTTAAAAAGACTCTGCTTGAGGAAAACATAAAAATGAATTTATGCTGAGACCACAAATACTGAATCTGTGTTTGACTTTAAGTCTCAGGCTGTGAGCAAGGAAAATAAATTCTCCATAGACGATGAGTCCAACAGAGTAGGAGCCAGGTAGGGGCAATTGCAAGGCAAGGAAAGAAGTAATTTCTTGATGGAGACATCTAAGCTAAGATGCCAATCCCTGCACCAGATTTCAGGATGCTGGAGCTTGCTCTTCCCTCTTCATTAATCAAAGATAATGCAGAATTACAGGGTGAAATTACTTGCCAAAGAGTTTTCCATTTTCTGCCTCTCTGAAATGATGCTGATAGAAGTGAGAAAAGTTCCCTGAGGACAAATGCTTATGCTCTTAGGACCAGAATTTGCTTGCTGAAAAATGTGATGCATAGGTGATGTGATGTGGACTTGTACATCCGGAAACTGTCTAATTGTTGCCAATCAATGTCACCCCAATAAATTTAACAAACAAACAAAAAAAAACCCAGAGTGCTGGGAGGTCTACTTTTGTTGTTGTTGTTGTTGTTGACAGTTGCTCCTGTAAGTCTAGTGCAATCAGCAATATTCATTCAGGTCAGTCCACCATTATAGAGCTGCACATGAGAACTTTTGCATTTCCCCTTTTGTTTCAGGTGAATCCAGTCTTCAATTGAATTGCTGTAATATAACCTTCCTGGGCCAACATTGGTTCGGCTACCCATGCGGCTTGAAAGTATCCTCTATTACATCTATTTGAACTTCTATTCAACTGATAGTTTATAACTGTTGTTTCTCAGTCTTCCCTGAGATACTGAACTCTCGTAAATGAAAAAGGGATTCTAATAGACCCCCATAGATTCATTTAAATGCTTTCAATTTTAATTTTTAATTATAATTTACAAAATTATGCATAAAATCCTTACATTAGTTACACAACAATAAAACCCAAATAACTTACAATAGAAAATCATACATTACAACTATTCAAAATCACAATAGGAATGTATGACGGATAATGTTTTCCTCAGATTGAATCATGGCCTTCAACATGAATATGGTCCTGCTTGTTACAGACTGGATTCTTCTAAGATGGGAGTTTTGAGAATGTTAAGCTCTCTGGTCGTATGTCTATACTGCGATTGCTGTGAAGACTTCATTCTCATAGCCCACCCTGATACTACTTGGCCTTATTTATTTAATTTTTTAAAGATTTATTTTACTGTTTTTGACAGAGACAGAGAGAAGGGGGAGGGCCCAGAACTGTCTGCATAGTTGTACGTCATCAGTTTTTGACAGTTTTATCCCACACAGGGTGGGGGGAGCCATGCAGGGTGGGAACCAGGCCAGGGACCTCAAACTTGGGAGGCAGGCCCCTGCGAGCTGGGGGCTGAACCAGGAGCCTCCCACATGGAAAGCTCACCCCAGCAAGAATTGAACTGGGTACCACACCCCAGTTCAGCATATGGGTCCGCATGGGACCAGGGCAAGGATTCTATCCCTTGGACTCCAGGGCTGCAAGGTCAGCACTTAACACACTGAGCCATCCCAGCATCCCCTACTTGGCCTTATTTAACACCAACGTGTCATATACATAATAGTTCCATTTCTATTCTGTACTCATTAGCCCACAGTCACAAAATAATGCTACTTGGTGATCACTGTAAATGGGTCTCCTGGAATCACAGGCGGTTAGTATTGAGAGAATAATCCCATCATGCAGAATTGACACAGTAATTTTTTAGAGTATCATATAAATAAAAACAAAATTTTTAACTTTGAAGAGAAATAAAAACTCTAGGTTATTGAGAGCAACTGAGGAACACTATTCAACACCACACCTCCCTCAGCATCTACTTCATACTTAAAATGTATAATATTATTTGCTGTTTATCTCTGCCCTGTTAGAGTGTCAGCAACTTGAGGGCAATAAGTCTGATGGTTTGTGGCTTCTCCTATAGGACCTATTAAAACTACGTCCATTGTCATAAAGTATAATTGACCCATTGTATTCCTGTTTCACTGATGGTTAAAGTTTCCGGAGAGTTCACTGCTTTCGGAGACTGTACCAGTCAATTTATTTCTTCCCAATTTTATTGAGATATAATTGACATGTAGCAGTGTATAAGTTTAAGGTTTACAACAGGGGTGGCCAACTTTTCTGTATATAAGATCTACTTTTTATCTTAAAAGTGTGTCGTGATCAACTTGTTGTCATAGGCATAGTCTAAGGGGGAAGAAGGGGTGTGAAATGCATACTATGTTTATACACTGTGTTTCAGTATAAGGTGCATTCCAACGAGGTATGGGTAGATAAGTAAAATATATGTTCAAAACTATTTTTTATTTTTTAAATCACTTATTAAGTTTTCGAGATATAGGCTCATGAAGAAAATAAATTTCCAGACCCAACTTTTGATAGCAGCATTCCGTACATGCGGTACCTAAAAAATTCAATTTTCCGACACTTTTTCAAGATAGATTTTTACTAACTTAAAGTGCAATTTAATTTTTTTATCAACTGCAATGTATAAGTTGTACTGTTTGTTCATAAATATGAAAAAGTTGTTATAAAAATGCACAGTATGGCTGATAATTTGATTTCAATATTTCACTTTCGCGTTTTTTTTTTTTTGGGCCAGGAAAATTTATCATGAAAGAAGAATATGACTTACTTTTTGCTAATCTATCAATAGCTCGCTGAGTACACCTCATACTGAAATATAGATATACGGCTTATCTACCTACGTAAAAAACAACAACAATAATTATTTAAAGGGCCAAACAACTCACGTCCTGGGGAATTAAAAGAACATGGATAATTATTAACAATATTTATTAATTCAAAGTAGCTACAGATAAAGACAGATTTAGAATTTACTTTGTTGCCTTAACATTAATGGGAAGACTGAGTCTGCATGTCTCTAACCAAGGAATCATAATTAGGTGTATATCCTGACAAGGATAATAATAATGAGTCTTCAGTATGGGAATCAGTCAGGACAGAATGTTGTTTAGTCTTCGTTAGCTTCAAGTATGAAAATGCCGATTCGCATAGGTATGTAGATCCGAAACAAGAATAGATATATTGGCTACATTTGGTGATACTGGGATATTTTTCTCAGTTGACATATTTCCAAAAATCTTCTTCAAATTTTCTGGCTTGTAAGATTAAGTCAGTTTGTAAAATTATAATTTCATTTTCTAATGCCTTTTGATACATATGAAATATGTCTGAAATTTTTTGGCTAATGCGTTTCACACTTAAATCTTTTTTAAAAGGAAAAGATATAAATTCTACAATTTCTTTAATTTTTTCAAAATCCTGGAATCTTACCTCAAAATCTTCAATTACTTTTTGGATTTCCGCGACGTATTTGTCGATCTTATAATTAATATTTTTATGTTTTTGTAGGTTATCCGCCATATTTGGAAAATGATTCAGATTATTTTGTTGCAGATCGTCTATTAACAAAATAAATTTTGTTTTATATGCGTCTATGTAGCTGATCATATCAATCACTGTTTTATTTTTACCTTGTAATTCTAAATTTAAATGACTTAATATTGAAGTAAAATCGGTAAGAAATGCTAAGTCACTAAGCCAAGTTTCATCATTTAAATTTTCACAGTTTCCATCTTGTTCGTGAAGAAAATCTATCATTTCAGGGAATAAATCACTAAATCACTGCAGAAATTTACCTCTGCTTAGCCATCTGACATCGGTATGTAGTAATAATTCAGGTTGGCCTTCATCGAGTTGCAGTTGGAAGAGACGACGTTTGAGGGAACTTCCTCGAATTGAATGAACAATTGTAAATGCTATGTCCATTACCTCTTTTGTGTTTAGTCTCTTGCTAGCTAACACTTGCTGGTGAATTATGCAGTGGTAGCTCAAAAAGGCTGGGAATTCATCTTCATTTTGACATAGGGCTATAAATCCATTTATGCCACCTATCATTGCAGCTGCGCCATCCGTTGTTATTGAGACTAATTTAAAAAGTGGTACTTTCAAATCATTGAGCAAGTTTTTAAAGGCTTTGAATATGTCTACACCTCTAGTCCTTTCCTTCAAAGAAATCATACCCAACAATTCTTCTTTAGATGTAAAATCCTTAAAAACCATATGAGGGGAAGCCGGGATGGCTCAGTGGGTTGAGTGCTCACTTTGCAGCGCTGGGGACCCGGGATCGAATCCTGGCCCCGGCCCGTGCGGAACCATATGCTGAACTGGGAGCTCCCCCAGTTCAGTTCTCTCTCTGTCTCTGTCTCTGTCTCTGTCTCTCTCTCTCTCTCTCTCTGTCAAAAATAAAAATAAATAAATAAATAAATAAATAACAATAAAAATAAATCTTTAAAAAAAAACAAAAAAACCATATGAACGAAAACAAGTAATTGTGCTGTTTCACATATATCTGTCGATTCATCACACTGAAGGGAAAAACAAGAACATCTATTAATATCATTATATAACTGCTCTTTTACATTCTCACTCATCCTTTCAATTCGTCACATCACTGTGTTTCAAGACAATTGTAGATCTTGAATTGCAGCAACAATTTCACTCATGTTCTTAAAATTGTTAAAGAGTGAATCTGACATTTCCAAAAAAATGTATTTCCTTTACAAATTCACCGTCGGAAAATGGCTTACATTGTTTTGCTAAGAGATAGCTTACTTTGAATGATGCAGTAGTTACTGCTTGTGACTTCAACCTTGGCTTTTTCAAAACGCTTTGTTGATTTGTTCATTGAGTTTTAAGATCCCTAACTTTATGTTTTCTCAGTTCAGAATTTGGTGGATAATCTGTTTGATACTTG
>PVKE010012237.1:7185-38803 GCA_004027555.1 Craseonycteris thonglongyai
AGGATTGCAGGGGCGGGGTCTCTGGAGGGGCGGGGGCTCGAGGGCGGGGCCTAGGGAGGGGAGGGGCCAAGCGGGCGGGGGATGCAGGGGCGGGGCCTCGGGAAGGGCAAAGCCAAGTGGGCGGGGCCTCTGGAGGGCGGGGCTAGTGGGCGGGGATTACATTGTGGGCGGGGCTCCGTTGATCACCGTGGAGGAGGCGGGGCTCGATGAATGAGACGCCCCACCCCGTGGAAGAGAGCCCAGGCCCCGTCCTGGGCTGGCGTGGGGCCTCATTGTGCCCTGAGGCCGTCCCCAGGTCATACGCCAGCTGGAGAACAAGATTGAAAAGACCACGATCAAGATCACCACCAGCCAGAACATCCACGCGCTGTACTTGGACTTGCTGGATTATCTGAAGAAAGTGAGCCCCCTCCCCCTGCCCCCCAGCCCCCGAGAGCCCAGCTGGCCAGGAGGGGCTGGGGTCTCATCCCCAGCCTGTGTGCGGGGCTGGGTCCTCCGCGGGGGTGGGACCCCTGCTTTGGCCCCTGGAGCCATGAGGCTCTGTGCCCACCTGCCCCTGTGCCCCTTTGGTGCAGGAACTGGCAGGATACCCCACCGAGCTGGACAAGCTGCAGGATCTCGTGGGGAACTACTGCTCCGAGATGTCGGACATGACCGTCATGTCCCAGGACGCCATGACGATTACGGATGAGGTCAAGGTGAGCTCAGGCCCCGGGCTGGGGTCCCTGCAGGACTCATCACAACACCCCAACCTGGCAGGACACACCAGAGACCAGGTCTGGGGAAGGCGATGAGGTCGTTTTTAGATGTACGGAACCCACTTCTGTGAGTCGTTGAGTGGGGCCCCCGGGAGGCTGCAGAGAGAAATCCATTAGGCACAGGGGGGTTGGCTCCCAAAGCTGTGGCTACGGCGGCAGCGTGGTGACCCCGGGTGAGGCGTGGAAGGTGAGGCAGGGCACAGGCCCTGGGAGGCCAGGCGGGAGAAGGGACGGGAGAAACCAAGAAAAATGGTGAGAGGGACAGGCACCGTGTTGTAGGGAGAAGGTTGGGGCCCGCAGCCCCGAATGGGGGTCCCAGGTCTAGGAGGATGGGCGCTGAAGGTGACAGCCAGATTCAGCGCCAGGGGACAGGCCTTGCTGAGACAGACGCCCTCCCGGCCACCTCCCTGTGTCCCCAGATGAACATGAGGCAAGGGGAAGCAACCTTCATCGAAGAGCGCCGGGCCCGAGAGAACCGGCTTAACCAGCAGAAGAAGCTGATCGACAAGATCCACACCAAGGAGACCAGCGAGAAGTACCGCAGGGTGAGTCCCCCACCACGACCCCCACGCGCGGCACAAGGAAAGTGGGGGGCCCCCTCCCCAGAGGACGCTGCTCACCTCCCCGCCTCCCATCAGGGCCGGCGGGACTTGCACTTCTCCAACCTGATGAGTATGGAGAACCTGAAAGGTCAGTGTCCAGCCCCCTGCCCGCCCCCAACCAGCCCACCCAGTCAGACCACCGTGAAGCCAGGTGTAAGCTGCAGCGGCCCGGGTCAGGGACACAAGTGCGCCCCTGCCTCTCCCTGGCTAAGCCTGCAGGGGCCGGGGGCCAGGGGCCACCAGCTTCGGGCCCGGGGCCTAGTATGGCTGAGTCCCCGGCTTCTCAGCTGTGAGCCACACTGGCACCCCAGAGCCTGGTCACCCCGTGACTCCTCAGACAAGACGAGTCCAGTCTCCTGGGCCCCTGGGGCACCCCCGAAGGGCCGGTCACAGGAGATGGAGGTTCAGGTGCAGGCCACGCTGCTGACGGGGACCCAGCCCTTGGGTGGCCTTCCCTGGTGACCAGGCCTGGGCTGCCACACCTCCCCGGCATGCTGGTCGCCATCCCCCTCTGCTCCGCCCAGTGAGGAGGTCAGAGGCCTCCAAGTCCGACATCGATTACCAGACGGACCTGACCGCGATGGTGGACAAAGTGAAGACCGCTGTGCGGTGCTCCCACCTCTGGGTACTGCTCCCGGCGCTTGTGGGGCATTGGGGGGTGGGTGGGTGGGGGTCCCTGCCCCCGCCCAAGGCCCGGGGCCAGGCTGTGTGGGCACCTTGGGAGTGAACGGACACATTTTGGCCCCCCCAGGGCTCGGAGTAGAGAGGGGGTCCGTCCGGGACACCACTGGACACCACGTGGCCTCCACCTCCACCCTTGTCCCCTTCCCAAACCAACAGGGTCATAATGAACAGCTGCCTGGTCACCTGCCCCCCCCTTCAATTTAATCCGATCTGGTTTATTATTAGTAAGCCTTGAGCTCCCCTCAGGCCCTGACACAAGCTGGTCCAGCCCCGAACACGCCACACGGTCACTTAGCAGTGGTCTCCCGTCCCCGCCTTGGGGTCAGCTGCCCTCTGCTCGCGGTGAGGGTTACGTGCACACACAGGGCTCCCCCCCCCCGTGCCTGGCCCCTCGGAAGGCCTCAGTGCCCGGCTGCGGGCAACGTCATTCCTGACCACTGGGAAGGACCCGGAAGAAATCAGTCCTGAGGGCCCCTGCCCACCCGGCCCACTCCTGCCTCTCTCCCCCACTGGCCAGGACATCACAGGCCGGTTCCTGGCTCAGAGGAACACGGATGCCAGCCTGGAGCTGCAGATGGAGGGCTGTGAGAAGAGGCGGGCGAAGCTGGAGGCCTTGGCCAAGAAGCTGGAAGCGGAGGTGGCCTTACTCAAGTTCCAGCAGTTACCCACCTCCGTCAGGTACCCTGGGCACCTGCCTTTCTCGGGGGGCCCCCAGCCAGCAGCGCTGCCCACGGGACCCCGTGCACCCACAGCCGAGCTCTTGAGTCCCTGGGTTTAGCGTGGCACCCAGCTCTCCGGACCCTGGCACCTCCCCCACAGGGCTGTGCCACTTCCCTCCCAATCGCCCTCAACAGCTTCAAGTCCGTCCATGATCAGATGAGGGACAGGCTGAAGGAGGAGGAAGACAGGCTCAGGCTGGCCCACACTAACGTGACCAAGAGCCAGCAGCTGCTGCTGACCATCCAGATGGGCATCGACAACCTGTACCTCCGGCTGATGGGCATCCCGCTGCCCACAGCCCAGGTGCCCACCCGGGCAGGGAGGGGCGGCCCGCCAGGGCTCCTGGGGGGTGGGGGGCCCAGGGGATGAGCCCCCTCCTCCTGGTCTGCAGAAGGAAGCGGGGCCCTCCGACAGCCTGGATGTGCACAGCAAGCTGGCGATCTGCGAGGAGAGGCTGCTGCAGCTGGCACACCGCGTGCAGGCGTTGATTGGGACGGAGGAGGTAGCCCGGCGCCCGGCTGGGAGGCTGCTCCTCCCGTGTCCCCTGGGAACTGACGCCCCCCCCCCATGCCCTGCAGGTCAACATGAAAGTGAGGGACACCCTGGAGTCTTCGACTCTGGAGGAGAAGCAGAACACCCGGATCCGCTTTGAGGACCCAGAGGAGGACATGATCGGTACTGGCCGCGGCCCAGGGGGGCAGGGCTGCCTGGCATGGGCAATGCATGTGGGGCAGGGGGCTGGTCTGAGCTGCGCAGGGACGGGGCCAGATCAGGGCAACCTCCAGGGACAGGAGGGGAAAGGGTGTGTGAGTTGTGCCCCCCGGGGTTTTGATTTATGGGGGTGACTGAGGACATAAAGAGGCTAGTGCCCGGGAAAAGGAGCATTTATTACATTTCCTGACCCAGAAGCACCAGTGCCGGCCGGCCCAGGGGCCCAGGCGGGGAGCCCCAGGTCCCTGCTGGGGTTTCTGCAGAAAGACAAGGGAAACAGCTTAGACGGGCTCCTTCGAATTCCGGGGGGGCTGTGCTGGGGTGACTCAGGCTGGGAACCCTATAGGCTTGGGGTAAGCGTTTGATGCAAGCGAGGAGGGCTGTGCATGGGTTGGTTTGCAGGGAGAGCCGCGTCTCGGGACGGGCCGCCCCCTCGGGGGCGCTCCTGGGGCGCGTGGCCGCCGGTGGCCCGGGCGGGACGGGCAGGACGTCGGGGGGCCCCCCAGCCAGCCCGGGCCCGGCGCCTCCTCCCTAGAAACCTTCCAGTTCGCCGACTTGGATCACAGCTACGTGCCCTCGCGGGCCGAGATCAAGAGGCAGGCGCAGCGGCTGATGGAGGAGAAGTTCAAGACGCCCAAGAAGAAGAAGAAGTGACCCCCTGGGCGAAGGGGGACCCCGGCCTCGCCCCCATGCCGGCGCCTTGTTGCACAAATAAACATTTTTCCACGACAGCCGGAAGGTGCGGGCGATGGGGCGTCTCAGAAAATGAAGTTGGGGGACGCACGTGTGGGGGGTCACGTTGGGAAGGCTGCAGGAAGCGGGGTGCTCGGTGTGGACCCGAGGCCCCGGAGTCGAGGGATGAGGGTGGGAAGAGGGGTCCGAGCGCAGATGGGAAAGGGGGCGTGAGCCGCTCGGAGGGAAGGACCTCGGGGCCTCGCGCGCGTGCCCGCCCCGCCCAATACTTTTGGCCCTAACGGCGTCCCGTAGCTGGGCTTCGCGCCCCTTCCAGCCCTTTGCTGCCTGCGCATGCGCAGCGCAGCGCCTGCGCTGGTTCTCGCACCGCCCCGCCCAGTACTTTTGGCCCTAACGGCATCCCGTAGCTGGTCTTTCCCCTCCTACACACAGGCCCTTTGCTGCCTGCGCATGCGCGCCGCCCCGCCCAGCACTTTTGGCCCTAACGGCATTCCGTAGCTGGGTTTCCCCTCCCACACACGGGCCCTTCGCTGCCTGCGCGTGCGCGCCGCCGCGCCTGCGCTGATCCTCGCGGCGCCCCGTAGCCGCGCGTCTCGTTGAGCCGGCGCCAAGATGGCGGTGCTGACAGGCGGAGGGCGCCCGCGCCGGAGGCCGCGGGGGCCGCAGCGGAGCGTCTGCGGCTGAGCCCCCGAACCGCCCTCGAGGCAGGCGCCCGGCCGCCGCGACGCGGGGTATGGTGCCATCCGCGCCGCGCCACCGCCGCCGCCGCCGCCGCTGACCTCGCGGGCCACGCCGAGCTCGGACGCGGGAGCGGGAAGATGTTTTCCGCGCTCAAGAAGCTGGTGGGATCGGAGCAGGCGCCGGGCCGCGACAAGAACATCCCCGCGGGGCTGCAGTCCATGAACCAGGCCCTGCAGCGGCGCTTCGCCAAGGGAGTGCAGTACAACAGTGAGTCCGGGCCGGGCACGCGGGGCTTCGGCGGGAGCGACGTGGGCGGCGGGGTCCGAGGGCCCCGGGGTGGGAGCGGGCGCCCCGCGGGGCCCGGCAGGTGTTGCGAACCATGTCGCTGCCCGGAGGGCCTCGCCGCTTGCGGGAGGCTCGAGGCCGGTGCTGTTGGCCCCATTTGGGGGGTGCTGAGCCCTGACTTGTGCCGGGCGCGTTGTGGGTGCCCCTGGGGCGTGTATTTGAGGGGCCGGGTTCTAGATAGGACCCCTGGGCCGGAGGGTGAGCTCCGCTCGGCCCGGTGGCGGGTCATCGCCCCAGGGATGCCGGCACCGTGAGACATCTGAGTGTGTAGTTCGCACGGGTTCCCGGGGCGCTCAGCGGCGGGGCTGGCCCGGGAGACCCTCGTCTAAGAGGGGTTCTTACATAAGGGACAGCGATGAGCGGCCGCAGCCGCGTTGGAATGGGGTTTCTCTTCGTGTTCGGTCTGAAGACGGACTATCGGCTAAGTCACGCATTCTTGCCGCCCCCACCCCCGCCCCGTTGTTTCTTTAATATATTTTTATTTATTTATCTACTTGAGAGAGAGAGAGACAGAGACAGAGGGAGAACTGAACTGGGGGAGCTCCGAGCTCAGCACATGGGTCCGCACGGGCGGGGGCCGGGATTCGATCCTGGGTCCCCAGGGCTGCAAAGTGAGTGCTTAACCCACTGAGCCCTCCCGGCTTCCCCGTCCCGTTGTTTAAAGAAGCATTTCTAAGGGATTCGTTTGGAAAAGCTCCAGAAGGCACAGAGACCCTTGCTGGTTATTGCACGAGACCTCTGTCCTAGCGGGAAGGAGTCACGTACGGCTTCCCCAGTCCAGGCTGTTCCCAGGCCCCGGTTATAAATTATGCACGTTGTCTAGCTCCTGAATGCTGCCGGTCTCATGACCTCTTTTAAGTTGTTCCATCTGCCTGGCGTCTTTTCCTAGCGGCCTGTGAAGGCCTTATCTGTGCTCCGCCTTTACGTGGTTTCCCTCTCAAGTATTTCTATAGCTGCTACGTGACTTGGGCCTTTCTCCCCCTTCGCTACTTTAAGGGGAGCCTTCTAGTCTGTGACGACGTATTTTGGTGATAATGTGTGATATTAAGAAACGGACTTAGACTTCTGTGCAGGTTTAAAAGAGAGGTATTCTACTCACAATTGCATATTGTATGTATTTGTCTCACATTCAGAAAATAGTCAAAAAAATATGCATTTACACAAATTTTTAAAATCTATCCTTGGATGTCTTACTTGACTTTATTACTTTATAGCATTATTCTAAGCTTAATCCCCGTCCTTCGGGAAAGCACCGCTGATGGGCATGCTCCCCAGCGTCACTGGGCAGAAGTAATGGGGCAGTGAAGTTGGCCCCAGGTAGTTGGGGTCAGGTTATGCTCTCCTAGAACTAACTGAGAGGTGGGGAGATGGAGAGAAATCAGGACTGTCACCTGAATTACAATTTAGAGGGATGCTGTCCCTATATTTGAATAATATGCAATTTTAAAACTTCTTGATTTCCATTATGACTCAGAATAGAATGTTTCTAATGTTTATTTCCCAAGATATCTTTCTTAGAGGAGCAAATCAGCAATATAATAATAGACTTAGGAGTTTCATAGGTAAGAGTTGATGATTTCCAAATATGTTTCTTACGGAACATTGTCCTCTTGGGGCCATAAAGTTGTTTTCTTTTAAGTTGCGGTGATACTGAGAAGTGACTCCATTCACACACGCACAGAGTCCCAGCATTCGAATCAACTTCGGAATCAAAACCTGAATGAGACATTGGACCATACTTGTAGTTTGGAAGTCACCTGCATGTACAGTGGTTAAAAGAATGTTACCTGAACTGGTCTTACCCTTTATCGCAGTTGGACACAGTTTATCAGCTGTGTTTGGTGGAGAAACTTTACCTGGGGGAAGCTTCCTGACTGAGGAAGTAGTCTTATGGAACTGGGCAGACTGCCCTTGCTCACAACTGTGTGTTACCCAGAAAGCCTCAGGACTTTGGGACAGCCAGAGTCCTGGCCAGTTGGATCTCAGTGCTAGGATTTAGAACTGGGCTTGAGGGAGAAGCCAGGATGGCTCAGCGGGTTAAGTGCTAGCTTTGCAGCCTCAGGGACCCAGGATGGAGTTCTGGTCCCAGCCTGTGTGGACCCATATTCTGAACTGGGGTGTAGTTCTCATGTAGGAGGCCCCCAGTTCAGTTCTTGCCTCCCCCAGTTCAGCCCCTGGCTCGAGGGGGTGTGCTTCCCATGCAGGAGGCCCCCAGCCCAGCTCCCAACCTGAGCAACCCCCGCCCACGTGTGGAACCAAACCATGTAGAAAACTGATGACGTACAACTATGGAGACTGCTCTGAACCCTCCCCCTTCTCTCTGTCTCTGTTAAAAACAATAAAATAAATCTTTAAAAAAAGAAAAGAAAAAGGGGTGGAAGAGGCACATCCCTGAGATGTGACCAGAGATGTTTCAAGTTTGAAACAACCAATGCATCCTGGTGACTAAGGTTGGGGCTTTGGGGGAACATGGTGACTTGATGACCAAGTTCCCTGGAGAAAGAAGTGAGTGTCTCTGAGAATAGACGGGCCTCGAAGTAGGAGAAGGGGAGCGGCTCCAGGACCCAGCAGCCGGCCGCCGGATGTCACGCCAGGTCTGGGCGCCGGGACAGCCAGGTCCTGGTGCTCTCCGCAGCTCCCTCAGTGGCCTCACCTAGCCCCATGGCCAGAAGCACCTTCAGCCGTCTGCAGGACTACGAGGCCGGTCAGGGAGCTCGATCCCCACCCGCCGTGCAGAGTCAGCTGGAGGCCCGAAGCATCACAAGCCATTCCCACAGGCTGCCCGTCTAGGGTGCCACCGCCATCCACGCATTTTCACGGGCCAGAACCTCAGTCGTTTTTGACACCGTCTCCTCCGAGGCCCAGTCCCCCCCACCCCAAAGGCTGTCAGCCCCACTCCCACCCAGGCCTGCCCACTGGCTCTACATGGCACCCTAGCCACTCTCCTCGAGCGTCTTCCCACAACACACCAGGCCGAGCTGTGCTCCTCGCAGAGGCAGCAGGAGTGCACACGCCGGCCCCGAAGTCACATCTGCACAGCGTGGGCTGCCCCGATCCCTGCCGGTCCCTCTTCCACATCTGGCACGTGGGCAGCTCCGTATATGCTTGTCAAGAGGGCAAAACAGAATGCTGCCTTCTGCTGAAAGCCCTCAGGGGCGCTCATGAGAAGCCTGGCGCTCTGCAGGCTCGTGCACAGAGTGCGGGGCTGAGGAAAGTAGGGTCAGAGCGCCCCGGTATCTAGGAAGCTGCCTCAGGAGAGCTCAGCGCCCGGCCTCGGCAGCCCAGCCCTGACCCTGTGCGCCATCCCCACGTCCGCGCTAGGGAGGCGGCGGCTCTCCTGCGAGCGCAAAGTCCAGTCCAAGCAGGTATCACTCCATCAGCCCGGGAGGAAATGCCTCCCAGGTGGCCTCCGCGGAGCAGGGACCGTCTGAGTGGCACCATGCGCTCTGGCCTCCGAGGCCGCGCAGTGGCGGCGTGCCCCGCCCCGCAGCACTCCTGTTCTTCAGCGCAGGCAGCAGGCTGCACAGCCACACGCGTGTGCACCGGCGCTGTCGGTGAAGTTCAAGTGCGCCTTTGGCTTCTTTACCTGATCTGCCCTTTCTCCCTCCCGCCAGTGAAGATAGTGATCCGCGGAGATAGGAACACCGGCAAGACCGCACTGTGGCACCGGCTGCAGGGCAAGAAGTTTGTGGAGGAGTACATCCCGACACAGGAGATCCAGGTCACCAGCATCCACTGGAACTACAAAAGTGAGGGCAGGGCGGGGGGCGGGCGCAGGGCGAGGGGCGGGCGCAGGCGCGGTGCCCTTCGCAGGGGGGGGGCTTCACTCCTTTGCTCCTCCGCGGCCCTAGTTTCCTAGACACCTTCCTCCTCTGGTGTCATCGTGGAAACTGAACATGCGTGGGCACCTCCTGGTGGAGCCAGACGCCTCCACGCTGGGGCTACTCTGCCGGTGGGCTGCACGTTCTCCGTCCCAGGGAGCCCAGGGCTTTGCATCGGGGTTTGTAAAGTGCCCCCGAAAGGAACCAGGACGTGGCTTGTTTGCAGGACCACAGCCTCCCGGGCGTAGCCAGAGCCACGGGCTCCTTTGCGCCTCGCTGCCTAGCGTGTTCTGGAGTCACGAGATGTTTTAAACATTTCTTCCATTGAAGAGAATCCAGTGGGTCAGCAGCTGACACAAGGGCCTTTGTACCAGGCCTGACTCCCACTTAGTGACTACCAGGCTGGGTCCCAGGACCCGTGCACTGGGCTGGGCGTCCCCTGCTCCACAGCCAGGGTGCTGACAGGAGGCCCCGTCCACCCAGGGCACCCCCTGCCCAGTTCCTGGTGAGGCTGGCAGCGTGCCGCCTGTGCCTTTAGCTGGAGGCAGGCGCGTGGCGGCTCCCTGCAGAACGCTCAGTGGCTGGTGGGCCCATTGCACGGGCCGCCCTGCCCTCTAGGGCGTTGCCTCCCAGGTGGAAACCCGTGCAGAGGCCCTGGGCAGGGGCTGGGAGCCCTTGGGGACAACGCCCAGCAGGGGACAGTGTCTTCAGTGACAGTTAGACAGCCGCCAGAAGCCCATCTTTGTGAAACCAGCTGCTCACTTGGGTACTAACCTCTGCATTTTCCCATTTTAGCCACTGATGACATCGTCAAAGTTGAGGTCTGGGACGTAGTTGACAAAGGTAAGTCGTGTCTCTGTCACAAGTACTTTTCTCTTTCACTCGGTGTTCATCCTGCACAGAGAAGGGCCTGCCTCCCTCCTGCTTAAGCCCGACACAGTTGCATGTCCTCGTCACGTGTGGGTCACCAGAATCTCTGGTCACCCAGCAGATTCAGCGTCAGCTCCGCCCACTGCGCGTGGCAGGGGGGCCATTAGCGTCTGCTTGCAGCGACCAGGGAGGTTGGGGTTCAGTGTCTGTTCTGGTGGGCAGGACAGAGTGCCCGGCAGTGACATGAGGGGCCCCGGCCTCTGCCGTGCAGATCTCACCCGGTGACCCGGGCAGTGTGGGCACATGTGGAGGTGGGTGGGGGCCCATGCAAGGCTGTGCTGAGGCCCCTCCGGCAGCGCAGCCAGCGTAGCGCCCCGGCCCTCAGCGCCCCTGCGCCCAGGACCAGCCCCTGGCTGCCCGCTATGCCTGGGGCACGGTCTCCATGTGGCTGCCTCACGGGCACTGCCGGCTCTGGGGGGGCTTGAGCTGCTGGGGAGCCCCCAGCACACACCCCACCCAAAGCCACCGGGCTGCGCTGTGTGCAGCTGGAGCTGAGGGGCGGTGTGTTCCCCCTCACTCAGGTCCCAGGTCCCTCCTGTGATGCTTGGAGGTCTGACCTCGAAGGCGCACAGTAGCTGCAGGTGGCGTCCTGGGACAGGGGCCGCGGCTCTGAGCTTCTGGTTGTGGGCAGAGCCTCAGGGACTCCCCTGCCCTTCTGTGCCCTCCAGGGGTGGGTTGCAGGGCTGAGCACCTGGGGGTCCTTGGTGGTGGAGAGGCAGACACTGCTCCTCTCAGGGGTCTTCGTGAGTCCCGTTCCCGCCTGTGCCAGGCAGCAGCCTCGCACACGAAGTCAGGGGCCGGCCCCATGGGCCCCCAGCATGCCTGCAGCCTGTGCCACCTGGTCCTCCTCAGTGAAGAGCTTCTTGGCCTGAAGGAAAGGCATTGTCTGCTACCCTCCCTTGTCACCTGTGGGACAGCCCAGAAAGGTCGAGGAAGAGGCTGAGGAGAGAGGCACAGGCTGGGTGTTACATCAGCGAGCCCCAGTTAGTTCTGGGGCTGGTCCCCTGCTGCTCTGAGGCCGGGGGACCCTGGGATTCCCTGGGTGAGGAGCAGTCCTCCCTCCTTGGCGGTACCTCAGCCATGAGGAACAGGAGGTGCTGGTGGCTCAGCTCCGTGGGCTGTGGGCACTGCTGGGCCTCCTGGCCTGGAGGGAGTCCCGTGGCCGGCCTGGCTGTGCCCTGTGCAGGGCGCTCCTGCCTCAGACCGTTCCTGGGCCTGGTGGTTCCACTCAGTGATTTTTGTGTCCTTTCAATAAGGTAAATGCAAAAAGCGGGGTGACGGCTTGAAGATGGAGAACGACCCCCAGGAGGTAAGCAGCGTCTTGTCTCCTGTGACTGTTGCCGGGGGGCGGGTGGAGGGGGAGCAGACACCTGCCCTTTGGCCCCTCTGCCTGGCCGTCCCAGCTGCTGCGGGACTCCGTGCTGCCTGCAGGCAAATTGGGGGGCTGGGCCCCCTGAGCTGCTGCCACATGACGGTGACGGATCGTATAGTCCCGTCGAGGTGGCCTGGGCATGGCTCCCGGAGGCTGTCACGCGGCCACCGCCCTTGACACACACAGGGCAAGGCTGATCTTCCAGATGCTCTCCGGGTGTTTCCAAGGGTCCTGCCCTGTCCCGGTCTGCACACAGCCTCCCTGCTCCCCTTCACGGCAGGAAGGCTAAGTGGCCGCCTCACAGTCTCATGCGAGGACCCTCCCCCATCCCCAGGCGGAGTCAGAGCTGGCGCTAGACGCCGAGTTCCTGGACGTGTACAAGAACTGCAACGGGGTGGTCATGATGTTCGACATCACCAAGCAGTGGTAAGGGGTGCCCAGCACTGCTGCCCGAGGCCCCCGCATCGCTGCTGGAGCCGGCCTTCCCGAGGGCCTGCCTGGGCTCTGTGCCCACTGGCTGTTCAGCCTCACAGAGCCCCGGCCGGACACCTCCGCCTCCGCTCCTGGGTGCGTGGGGCCAGGGCGGGCTGGCTCGGGGGCAGGGCACAGCGCCCACCTTCCTGAAAACATGTCTAAACTGTGGCAGCAGCAGGTGGGGCTCCTGGGAACCCCACACTCGGACTCACACTAGGTGGACACACAGCAAAGAGCTATCCCTGCGAAAGGCTGCAGGGGGCAACCGGCGAGGGGCGAGTGGGGCGCCGGCTCCTAGGGCCGCCCCGCGTGGAGTCCCATGGGACGACACGTGATGTCTCTGTGAGGAGGTGGGTGGAGCTGGCGGCTGCAGAGGCAGGAGCAGCCTGGGGGCCAGGCCCTGCACACACGTGACACCCCTGGTGGCCGCAGGCAGCACGTGGACGGCAGAGCACACGTTACCGACACGTCTGCGTGGGAAGCAGCAGGTCCGCACCACTGGGGGCTGCCGGGGGGCTGTGCATGTGCCCTGCGGGGCTGCCGGGGGCCTAGCGTGTGCCCTGCGGGGCTGCCGGGGGCCTAGCGTGTGCCCTGCCGGGGCTGCTGGGGGGCCGTGCGGCCCTGAGGCTCAGCACTCCCATGCGGGGCCCACCATGGACACTGTCGGCCACCCCAGCGTCACTGGAGCTGCAGGCGGGTGGGCGGGGCCCCAGGGCCTGTGGAGGGGGTGGGGCACAGAGCTTCGTGTTCATGAGCATGAGACGGGCACAGGTGTCCAATAGGCAGGTGCTGCCAGGCTGGGGAGCCCAGGCCGTCCTCAAGCCCCAGGCCGAGCTCCGCTGCGCAGAGGACAGGAACACTGGTCTGCCCCAGTGCGGCCACCCCCACGGCAGGACAGACGCCCTTGTTCCGTTAAGAGCACACATGTCAGTAGAAGCAGGCTGTAGACACAGCACACTGCACTTCCCTGCTTCGTGCCAGTTTGCTCTGCGTTAGGGATGCTTCATCACTCCCAGTAGTTATTCCTCACGTGCCGCTGGGAACAGAGAGGGACTGTCGGACCCCCAGGTGGGGGCACTGAGTGAGCAGAGGGGCACCTGGGGCAGCCCCGTGGGCCATAGCTGTGACCTGTGGAAGAATCGTGAAGGGACACAGGAAGGGGACTCGGAGCCGCTGAAGCAGGCGGGACTGCGCCTGCCCTGTGGATGAAGGGCAGACGTGCGAGGAGGCGGGGCAGTGGCATCGTGGGGGCTCGGGGTCCAGGCTCCCACCGCGCTCCTGCTGCCTGTGGGGTCCTGGGGTCTCAGGGCTGAGACTCAGGCGGGTCTCTTCCCGCATGGGCCCCGAAGGACCTTCAGCTACATCCTGCGCGAGCTCCCGAAGGTGCCAACCCACGTGCCCGTGTGTGTGCTGGGGAACTACCGCGACATGGGAGAGCACCGGGTGGTCCTTCCCGACGACGTGCACGGCCTCATCAACAGCCTGAACAGGTGCGCCCATGCCAGGGCCTCAGAGCCCAGGACCTGGGACCTGTCCCCTCCCGGGCAAGGCTCGTGCCATCCTACCCCACACAGCCGGCTGCTCAACCTGCTCCTGCCCACCCTCCCCTCCCCCCACATGCCCTCCACTCCCTGCCACAGAGTCACCTGCAGGCAGTCGGGCCGACCTGGGCCAGGGGCAGGGCCCGGGGCCACGGAACTGAGGTGCACAGCGTGGGGGTGCGCCGGGCGGGAGGGAAGGAGGCTGGAGAGTGAGTGGCTGGCGGCAGCACCAGGGCAGCAGGGGACTGGGGCTGAGGACCCAGGGTGGCCGCTGGTTTCCTGGTGCCGAGCGGACTGGGAGGGGAGGGTACGTGGTTCAGCGCAGGTGTCACCTGAGGGCACTCAGCTAAGTGGGGGCCCACTGAGCCTTCGGGCTCGGTCCAGGGGCCGCAGGGGGCGGCTCTGGTGGGCGGGGCTTCAGGGGCAGCCTGGCCCAGGTGCTGTCCTTGGTCCGGAGGGGCCGCCGCGCGCTCACATCTGCTCCACATGCAGGCCCCCAGGCGCATCCTACTTCCGCTATGCCGAGTCCTCCATGAAGAACAGCTTCGGCCTGAAGTACCTGCATAAGTTCTTCAACATTCCGTTTCTGCAGCTGCAGGTGAGCCGGCCGGGTGGGGACGTGCCAATCCCGGAGCTACCTGGGTGCAGGGACGGCCGCTCAGCCTGAGGATGCGGCTGGACAGCTGGCCTAGAGCAGTCACCTGCCGAAGGGGGCGGCTGGCGCTGCTGGGCCAGGTCCCAGTTTGGCCTTCCCAGAACCAAGACAGCCGCAGGAGCACATGGGCGCCCTCAGACGTTCTTGGGCTGAGTGGACATCTCGACCCTGCGCCCCAGCCTACAGGCTGAGCCCCACAGAGCTGCCGTAGGCCGTGTGCGGGTGCCTCCCCCACCCCAGGGCACGCACGACACCCCAGACGCCGCCTCTGTGGGCCTGGGCCCTTCTAGCAGCAGACGTAGGGACCTGCCTCCCACCTACGTGTCCCCGCCCCCCAGCTGGGGGTGCTTCTTGGATTTGCAGGACAGCTGCCGAGATGGCGGGGGGTCTGCTGCACACTCAGTCTCCCCCCATGTTGCTGTCGCGTCTGCACAGTGCTGTTGTCAGAACTGTGGAACCGTAACAACATGCAAGGCTTGCCCGCCTTCTGCGCTGTGGGGTCCTGGTCCTTCCCACACACAGCAGTCACTTTCAGGTGGAAGAGATGTGGGGGTGCAGGGCCCAAGGTGCCCAGGCCGTGGGCCATTCTCTGCCCAGAAGGATGTGGAACTTGCTTGGGCAAGGACAGTTCCTCCCTCTCGCCACCGCCTTGTTTTGAAAGAAATGCAGACCCTGCCGGCTGGGGCCCGTGGCTGTGTCCCCTTAGGTGGGGCTGGGTGTCCCAGTGCACCTGCTCTTAGCACCCTGGTGTCGCCGCCCGCTGTTGTCAGATGCCCGACTTGTTACCGTGTGACGTGCACACCCCGGGGGGAGCTAGTGGCGGCTGGTGGGCTGCGCTCCATCTCGCTGTCAGCGCCCCTGGGCCTGGCCAGCAGCAGCATGCCCTGCGGTGGGTGCACACGGGGCTGACACCAGGGGCGTGCACACGCTCGTGTGGAAGCACAGGTGGTGGAGGCCTGCTTCCCCCACATGTAGGGCGTCTGGGCCCAGCAGCACTTCTGTCATCGGGCGCTGCCTTTCTGGCTGGCTTGTCCCAGTCACGTCTGCATCCTTGAGGCCGCTGTCTGGGCGCCTTGGGTGTCCTGCTGGCCACCTGGGTGAGGTCGCGCCCTCAGCACCCCGTGCTTGGCTGCCGCTTAGCTCAAGGGCGGTGAGTAGGGCCGCAGGGCTGCGGAGGGCGGCTCACAGCCGCACACACCGCGCTCAGGCCTCGCCCCCACCTGCAGAGAGAGACGCTGCTGCGGCAGCTGGAGACGAACCAGCTGGACATCGAGGCCACGCTGGAGGAGCTGTCGGTGCAGCAGGAGACTGAGCACCAGAACTACGGCATGTACGTGGGCGGCTGGCGGGGCCCTGGAGGCTTCCCTGGGTGACTGGGGGGCCCCGGACACCCAGGTCCTTTCAGCCATGGGGGTGGCAGTACAGGTGGACAGGGCAGGCCCCCTGGGGCGTGAGGAGGCCCTGCTGTTAACACACAACAGCAGCCCTGGTGTAGGACGGGGGCTTTGAGCTGAAGGGAAGCCCACCAGACCTCAGGAGGGGCCTGGCTGCTCCCCAGGCGCCTGGGCCACGCCCCCTGTGTGTGGTGGGGCCGTGCCCCCTCTAGTTCCCATGACAGGGCCCAGGGGTGGCCCTGAGCAGGGGGCACAACCAACAATGGCTGCTTGGCTGTCACCCTGTTAGCTGCTGGGCCGTGGGGACACGGCGTGCAGGTGGTGCAGGCGTGGGTGTCGCAGTCACTTCTGTCCCGACGGACTCGCCTGGCGTGGGCACTGGTGCTGCTAGCCTGGGCCACCCGTCTGCCCGAGGCCCTGGTGAGGCCAGCTGCCCGGCGGTTTTCTGGCTGCAGCCACTGTCGTTCTGAGCTCAGTTTTGCAGGTTGACGCCAGCATGGAGTAGGGTCTTTGGGGGCCTCCTTGATCTTGGGGGGCCTCGTGCTGGTGGAGGGCTGCCACAGGGCTGGGGGCTGCTGTCACCATCACTCAGCAGAGCCGAGGAGGCAGGGAGTCCGGCTGCTCACTGTGCCCCGTGTCCCCCAGCTTCCTGGAGATGATGGAGGCGCGCAGCCGTGGCCACACGTCCCCACCGGCGGCCAATGAGCAGAGCCCGTCCTCGGGCTCCCAGTCCCCAGTGGTGCCTCCGAGCGCCGTGTCCACGGGGAGCTCCAGCCCCAGCACGCCGCAGCCGGCCCCGCAGCTGCCCCTGCACGGCCCCGTGGCCTGCCCCTCGCCTGCCTCCCCCTCGGAGGCCCCGCCGCCCCCCGCACAGCCTGCGGCCCCCGCCCCGGCCCCAAGACGAAGCATCATCTCCCGGCTGTTCGGGACCTCGCCAGCCGCTGAGGCCACCCCTGCGCCCCCAGGTAGGCCCCCGGCAGGAGGTGTGGCCGTTGGTCCTGCCCCCCAGACTGGGACGAGGCCCCTTCTTCCCGGGCGGGTAGCTTGCGTTCGGCCGCACGGCAGCCTGCTCGCGTGTCCCCCGCCCCGTGGGCACAGATCCGGCCCCGGCCGCAGAGGCTCCGGAGACAGTCCAGGGCGTGGAGGATTTTGTCCCTGCGGACGGCCTCGACCACAGCTTCCTGGACGACACAGGCGCCCCAAAGGACGAGAAAACAGTGGGCGGTGAGGCGCCTCAGGACAGCGACAGGTGAGGGCGGCCGGGCCGCACGGCCACGCCCCCGGCTCCCAGGACACGCCCCCGCCCCCAGGCCCGCACGGCCACGCCCCCGGCTCCCAGGACACGCCCCCGGCTCCCTAGCAGCCCCGCACCAAGCTGAGCGACTGCAGTGCCACTGTGTCCTGTTAAAAATGCGGAGTTCCGAGGCCAGCACTGCGCCCCCCAGCACCCCAACCCTGCGCACCCCACCACCCTGCACGAGTCCCCACGGCGGCTCCTGCTGCGTGGGGGCCCCCTCCACAGAGCAGCCGCCCAGAACGAGTACCTGCAGTGCCCAGAGTGCCTGACCTCTAACCCCTGACCTCCCTCTGCAGCGACGGGGAGGCCCCAGGGGGGAACCCGATGGTGGCAGGCTTCCAGGATGACGTGGACCTTGAGGACAAGCCCCCTGGCAGGATCCTGCTGCCCACAGGCCCCGGCCCCAGGGAGACCACCACTCTTTCCAGTGAGGAGGTAGCGGGGCACCCCAAGGGCAGTGTGCTGGCCCCCCAGAAGTGCCCAGAGCCAGAGACTAAACGGTGCGTGGAGGGGTCCTTGGGGGAGGGCCCGGCCAGGGGAGGGGCGGCCGCGAGCCCCCTGACCGCCTCCTGGTCCCAAAGGCCCAGCCCCGAGGCCTGCAGGCCGCACAGGGGCCCGGGCAGGGCTGCACGCCGAGGGCCCGAGGACCGGAAGGGCGAGCTGCCGGCGTCTTCAGAGAGCGACCCCGAGGGACCCATCGCCACCCAGATGCTGTCCTTCGTCATGGACGACCCCGACTTCGAGAGCGACCCAGACACTCCCAGGAGAGCGGTGAGGAGCCCGAGGACCGGCTTGAGGGGGTGTTTGCAGCATCGCCTGAGGCCAGACCCAGGGTCTCGTGTGGGGTCCTCGAGGGGGCCTGTCACCTGCCCGGGAAGCAGGGGAGCTGGGGTGGGGGCGCAGCTGACCCGCCGGCTCCTCCAGGATGCGTTCCCGGTGAGGGAGGACCTCTCCGATGTGACCGATGAGGACACAGGCCCCGCCGAGCCGCCCCCGCCCCCCAAGTTCCCTGCGCCCTCCTTCCGAGTGAAGAACGACGTGGACCTCTTCGGGCTGGGGCTGGAGGAGACGGGCCCGAAGGCCAGCGGCCCTGAAGGTAGCTGGGCTGCTGCTCCGCCGCCCCCGCCGGCTGGGTGACGGGTCCTCAGCGCGGCAGCTCCCCCCACGCAGCCGTGTTCAGGGTCAGGGCAGAGGCCTGCCCACCGCGTACGGGGTGTGGTGCCCAGGCGGCTCCGGCGCTGGCCCCGGCCCTTTGCCACGTGAGCCCCGCTCGGACTAGCGGCGCCGCCTGGTCCCCAGAGCGGAGAAGACCGGCCCTTCCCGGGCCCCGCCTGGGGCCCAAGCGGTTGCCTGGCACCGACAGTGCTCCCGGGGCCCCCGCGGGCGCTGCCCAGACCCGGGGCGGGCGCAGGGCCGTGGGCGCGGGCCCTGGGCAGCGTTCCCACTGGAACCACGCCCGTGGGCGCTGACGCCTCGTCCCCCCGCAGATAAGGAGGCCCGGCCGCCCCCCAAGGACAAGAAGAAGAAGAAGAAAGGCAAAGAGGTACCCGGCCCCGGGCGCCACCGGGGGCCCCGGGCGGGCTCTGGCCTCCGGTGCCCCCCTGACACCACGCTGCGCCCCCAGGAGGAAGAGAAGGCGGCGAGGAGGAAGAGCAAGCACCGGAGGAGCAAGGACAGGGAGGAGGGCCGGGACCAGAGGCGGCGGGGGCCGCGCGGGGGCGAGAGGTCGGCCGCCGACGAGCTGGAGGCCTTCCTGGGGGGCGCGGCCCCGGGCAGCCACCGCGGGGGCGGCGACTACGAGGAGCTCTAGTGCCCACGGGGCACGCGTGCCCGCTGCTCGCGGGGGCGGGGGCGGGGGCGGCGGGCAGCCGGCCCCCAGCGCTTCTCAGGGAGGGACTGCGGCCCCGGAGGCCCGCGAGGCGGCACGGGGGCGGCCGCGGGCCCTGCTTGCCCGGCCCACCGCATGCGGGCGGCCTCTGCTTCCTGCCGGGGCTCCGCCGGGGCTCCGCCGGGGCTCGCAGGGCCCGGCGCCCCGCGTGCACCGCACGGGCGTGCACCGCACAGCGTGCCCGCCAGCAGCGCCCGGCCGGCATCCTCATCTCCTTTTTCTCCTTCCACTCCGCCCGGCCATAAAGCTCCTGTTCACTGCGCGTGCGTGTGTGTGCTTGTCCCCGCGGCCCCGGCGGCAAGGGCCTGAGCTCCCCCAGCACCGCTGTGCGGCGTGCCTGGCCCCGCCGCTCCCAGGGATACCTGCGGGTCCCCAGCCCTGTGAGCACAGGTGTGTGTCCGTGTCCTCCGGACCCTCTGCTCCTGACACCTCCCGCCGCAGCCCCCCTCAGGCCCCGCCCCGCGAGGGCTGCGGCACCAGGCCCCGCCCCCGAGGGCGCAGGCCCCGCCCCCCGAGGGCTGCGGCGCCAGGCCCCGCCCACGGCCCAGCTGGCATGAGAGCAGCAGTTTCTCCTGGAGCTGACGACCCCCTCACTGGTCCCAGCCCCTGCACCTAAGGTGTCTAACCCCTGGGGGGGCCGGCACCAAGCTGAGGATGAGGGGCTCCTTTAGCCCACGGCCTGTGAGGCCGGCCACTCTGGGGAAGCCCACAGACGAGAGGGCAAGGCCCCTGTGAAACCGACCCGGGCCGGTCCCGCCGTTTGGAGCCAGGTGTATCCATGCACCTGCCCAGCCAGACTGTCCCCGGCTCGGCGGCTCGTTCGGGAGGGGTGGGCGGGGGGTGCAGCCGTCACCACCTGGCTTCTGAGTGGGTCACCTGCTGCCATGCTGAAGGCAGGGACGGCCCCTGCCTGCTGGGACGCTGGGTGCGGGGTCAGGAGCGTGTCCTCGCTTGCAAGAGGCTGGGCATCCTGGAGACAGGAAGCTTCAGGCCCCAGCGGGTACCATATGGCCCCGGGTACCTGCACAGCCAGCGGGGCGGGGAGCGGCCCATCTGCTCCTGCCTGGGCCCAGCCCGAGGCGTGTGCTCCGAGCTGCCCACGGCCCCGGCCAGGACTTGGGGCCCCTCCAGAGCCCTGCTCCCACACCCCACCGGGCCACCAGCTGCCCTCGGGCAAGCGCCCTATGGGGCACAGGCAGGGCTGGCGGGACCCGCAGGCTGCGGCCTGGGCGCCCACACCCCGGTTAGACCCCAGGCCCGGCAGGCCCCACCTTTAAGGGTGCCGGGGGGCACGCCGCGCAGCTCCCAGCCCAGCCTCAGTGCAGAGCCCGCGGGCCACGTGGGTCCCAGGCCCACGGCGCGGGCCCTTTAAGAGCAACCCCGCCAGCCGCCGTCGGGGGCAGCAACGAGCTGCCGGACGGCCTCCGCGCGGCGGCCGGGGCCGGGGACGCGGCGCGGATGCTGCAGGGACACGGGGGCGCGACGGGCGGGCGCGGGCCTGCGCAGCCCCTTGGGCTCGGCGGGGGAGCAGCGTCCAGGTAAGGGGTCGGGGTCCGCGGCCTGCACGCCCCGCTCCAGGTGGGGCGCCCGCAGGCTGGGGGGGGGGGGGTCCCAGGCCCGGCCGGCGCCAGCAGGTGCCGCGAGGGCCGCTCTGGGCCGGGGACCCGGGGGGAGGCTGCGCGGCGGGGAGGGCCGCCCGCGAAGGACCCCAGCGGGGCGGCCACCCCCGTCCCCGCGCGGTGGGGCGTCTTCCTCGCGGCCAGCGGCGGCCAGGCCGGGCTGTCACCTCCCTGGGGCGGAGCCTCGCCCTGTCATGCGTCCCCCAGTCCCGGCCTGGCTTAGGGCTCCGGGTGGATGGAACGGGGCGGAAAGGGGGTGTCCTGCGAACCAGGGACAGAGCGGGGTGAGTCGCGGCTGGGAGGGGGACCGGCACTAGGCTCTGGTGGCCCTCCTGGAGGGAGGCCCCTTCCGCACCGGGGACACACAGGGTCCCGCCAGGTGAGGCCCGGCGCAGGTTTCCATGGAGACCTCCGGAGCTGCTGGGGGTGGGGGGCGCCCCTGAGCACGGGGAGGGGCCTTAGCCGCCCACCACCCTGCCCTCTCCCAGGGCGGCCGGGCCAGGTGGGCTGCCTGGAGGAAGGGGGCAGCCATGACCGCGGGTCACACACACCCCCCCCCCCACGTGGTCCCGCAGCCGGTTTCCAGCCGCAGTTCACAGGCTGCAAAGCGAGGGGAGCACTTTGCAGGCCTTGTCCTGAACCCCCGAGGGGCTGGGGGGGGGGTTCACGCACCCTAAGGTAGCGGGAGTCTCCGGTTCCTGCACAGGACGGGGGCCTTTAGGGACTTTATCCTGGCCTGGGCCCTACCGGGCGTCACGGCTGGGATGGGCCCCTTCGTCCGCGTAGGGGCCCGGCCTGGACCAACTGGGGCGCCCGCAGGGCCCAGGGGGGCCTCAGAACTCGGGCTCGGCCCAGACTGGTCCCCGTGCCTGTGCAGGGCTGGCCGGCCCAGGCCAGGCCAGGGGAGGCCCCCCTGCACGGGGCGCGAGGAGCCCCCGGCCGTGAAGTCTGTACGTAATGCCCCAAATTAGCTCGCGGTCATTCCAGCCACGGGCACCAGGGGGCGGCCCTGGGACCCCCACCCCCGCCCCTCCTACCCTGACCTGTCCCAGTACAGGGGGGGGGGCGTCCAGGCAGAGCCAGGAGCCCGGGAACCGCAGCGCCCTTGCAGCCGCCGCGCGCGACCCCAGCTCCTTCCCAGCGGAGCGGCCTGGGGGCGGGGCCTGCGGGGTGCAGAGCTGGGTTCCCCCTGCAGGTGCCGCAGATGCCGGCATGGAGCGAGGACCCGCGGCCTCCGCCAAGGCCCCGAACCGGGGCTGCTCCGCCCACCGCGCCCCAGGTAAGGCGGGCCAGCGCGCGGGGGGCAGTGGGGCCTGCCATTCGGAGGGGGCGCCCTGACCCGCGTGCCCCCCACCCCCCCAGGGCCAGAGCCCCAGAAGGCCGAGTGAGCTGCAGCTGCCAGCCTGGGGACCGCCTTTAAGATGACCCGCACAGACCCGCCAGACCTGCTGGTGTCAACTGTGTACCAGGACATCAAGGCGGCGGCCCCCGGGCCCGCGGCGCGGCGCGCGCCATGTGAGCGCCCCGGGGCCGCGCCCGCCGCGCCGGCGCCTTTCAACAAGCGCCACTGCCGCAGCTTCGACTTCCTGGAGACGCTGGACGGGGCGCCCATGGAGGCGCCCCCGGAGCCGGCGGCCCCGCGCCCGCGGGCCCGCGACGGCGAACCCCGGCGCCGCGCCCGCTCCAAGAGCGCGCCCCGCGCGCCCCCGGGCCTGGCGCCCGCCCCGGCCTCGCCGCCGCACCGAGGCCGGGAGGCACCGAGGCCGGCGCGGGCCGAGGGGTCGCCGCGCAGGGAGCCCGCGTACCCGGCGCTGCGCGCGCTCGCCAACGAGCTGCACCCCATCAAGCTGCAGCCGCAGCGCGGCGGCCCCGGGCGCATGGCGCCCCTGTGCGCCGCCCGCAGCCGCTGCGCGCCGCCGGAGCCGCCGGAGCCGCCGGAGCCGCCGGAGCCGCCGGCCGGGCCCGCCCCGCACGTGCGCTGCCGCCTGGACATCAGGCCGGACGACGCGGTGCTGCAGCACGCCGCCCGGGGCTCGCGGCCGTGCGGGCCCGCCGACGCCGCGCCCTGGGCCCGCGCCGCCCCGCAGTTCCGCGGCCTCACGGTGCCCGGGCCGCGGCACGTGGCGCTTTCCCGCACCCCGACCCCCAGCGACTCGTACTGCGCCGCCCCCCGCCTGCTGTACTGCGACGGGCCCCTGCCCGCGCCCCGGGACTACCCGGAGCGCCGGGGCCCGCCCTTCCGCACCCCGCCGGGGCCCACCCGGTTCTTCTACACGGAGGAGCCCGAGGGCCACCCGGGCGCCTTCGCCGCCGGCCCGACCGAGGAGCCCCCGGGGCCCGGGCCCGCCTGCTACGCGGGGGAAGCGCGCACCTACGCGGTGCAGGAGCCGCCGTCCCGCTCCCACTACGGGGAGGCCCTGCGCGCCTACACGGAGGGCTCGGGACGGTACCGCGGCGGCGACACCCTGACGAGGACCTACCCGTACCCGCGTGGCCGCTCGGCCTGGGGCGACTGGGGCCCGCGGCCTTACCACACCCTGCAGGCGGCGCCCGCTGCGGCCCCCGGCCCGCTGCTCGCGTCGTGGCACGGCGGCACCGGCACCAGCCCGCCCCGGCTGGCCACCGACAGCCGCCCCTACTCGCGCTCCTGGGACGACATCCTGGCGCCGGGGCCGCGCGGCGACGACGGCCTGGGCCGCGGCCGCAGCGACGAGAACCTGCGGGCGCGCGGGGCGCGCGGGGCGCGCGGGGCGCGGGACGCCTCCCCGGAGGGCCGGCGCGCCCCCGTGGTGGTGAACCTGTCCACGTCGCCCCGGCGCTACGCCGCGCTGTCGCTGTCCGAGACCTCCCTGTCGGACAAGGGCCGCGCGGGCGAGGGCCTGGCGCGCAGCTGGTACGTGACCCCCGAGATCACCATCACCGACAACGACCTGCGCGCCGCCGCCGGCCGCCAGCGCAGCCTGGAGCAGCTGGACGAGCTCCTCACCGACCTGGTCATCGACTCCCGGCCCCCGGCCGGCCCGCTGCCCGAGCCCGCGGCCGACGGGCCGGGCCGCCAGGCGCGCCCGCCGCGGGCGCCGCGTTCGCCTCCCGCGTCGGCCGGCAGCGCCGGGTCCCCGGAGCCCAGCGCGGAGGACGACGACCTGCTGACCTGCTCCAACGCGCGCTGCCGGCGCACCGAGACCTTGTTCAACGCCTGCCTGTACTTCAAGTCGTGCCACAGCTGCCACACCTACTACTGCTCGCGCCTGTGCCGCCGGCAGGACTGGGACGCGCACAAGGCGCGCTGCGTGTACGGCCGCGTGGGCAGCCTGTGCCGCCGCGTGCTGCAGTTCTGCCGCGACAGCGGCCCCGCGCACCGCGCCTTCTCGCGCATCGCGCGCGTGGGCTTCCTGTCCCGGGGGCGCGGCGTCCTCTTCCTGGGCTTCCCGAGCCCCGGCTGCGCCGACAACTTCCTGCGCTTCGGCCTGGAGGGGCTGCTGCTGTCGCCCACCTACCTGTCGCTGCGCGAGCTGGCGGCGCACGCGGGCCCCCTGGGCAGCTACGCGCGCGAGCTGGCGGCCGCCGGGCGCCGCTACGAGCCGGCCGAGTGCTTCCTGCTCAGCGTGTCCGTGGCCGTGCGCCCCGCCGACGGCCCCGCCCGGCCCGCGCCGCGCGCCCCCGGGCCCACCGTGCGCAAGTTCGCCCAGGTGGCGCTGGCCGCGGGCAGCCCGGCGCGGCCGCCCCCGCCCCGGGCCCGGGAGCCCGACATGGAGACGCTGATCCTGACGCCGCCCCCGGGCACCGCGGGCCTGGACCAGGAGGGCGAGGCGGGCCGGCGCGCGCGCGAGGTGGCCTTCATCCACATCCAGCGCGAGCTGCGGCTGCGCGGCGTCTTCCTGCGCCACGAGTTCCCGCGAGTCTACGAGCAGCTGTGCGAGTTCGTGGAGGCCAAGCGGCGCTTCACGCCCACCACCATCTACCCCACGGACCGGCGCACCGGCCGCCCCTTCATGTGCATGATCATGGCCGCCTCCGAGCCTCGCACGCTGGACTGGGTGGCCAGCTCCAACCTGCTCGACGACATCATGTGAGCCGCGAGGGGACACGCGGGCCCTCCCCGCCCGCTCAGCCCACCCGGGCGTCCCTCCAGGCCCCGCCTGTCCTCCTAAGCCCCGCCTTGAACGCGCCCAGGCCCCGCCCCGCTCGCGCTGAGCTCCGCCCAGGCCCCGCCTCTCCTAAGTCCCGCCTTAAGCTCGCCCAGGCCCCGCCCCGCTCAGGTTCCGCCTGTCCTCCTAAGTCCCGCCTTAAACCCGCCCAGGCCCCGCCTTTCCCCCTAAGTCCCGCCTCAAACTCGCCCAGGCCCCGCCTGTCCTCCTAAGTCCCGCCTTAAACTCGGCCAGGCCCCGCCCCGCTGAGCTCCGCCCAGGCCCCGCCTCTCCTCCTAAGTCCCGCCTCAAACTCTCCCAGGCCCCACCTCTCCTCCTAAGTCCCGCCTCAAACTCTCCCAGGCCCCGCCTCTCCTCCTAAGCCCCTCCTTAAACCCGCCCAGGCCCCGCCTCTCCTAAGTCCCGCCTCAAACTCGCCCAGGCCCCGCCTCTCCTAAGTCCCACCTTAAACTCGCCCAGGCCCCGCCCTGCTCGCTCTGAGCTCCGCCCAGGCCCCGCCCCCACGGAGTCCCACAGGCCCCGCCTTCCTCTCCTGCCTCCTTGCACCCCCACCCCCACCCCAGCTCTCCCGCGGGCCCCCCCAAAGGCCGGTCCTGGGCCGCTTGGTGCTCCCCGCTGGGAGGCGGGGTGGGCCTGAGGACCGCCGGGCCCGCTTTCAAGCGGAGGGGTCGCTACTGCAGACCGGGTGTGCCTGTCGCCTGTCGTCCGGGGGGCCTTCTTGGAGCCCCCCAACCCTGGCTTGCCCTGGTCAAAGGGCCCAAGCTGACCACAGCCTTGCCCCATCCCCTCTAGCGCGCCCCCACTTGTCTCCTGTGGCCTGGGGTGCGTCCCCGCTGGCCCCCGCCCGGGCGCTGGAGGGGGGGCTGCGGTAAGCGCCCGTGCCGGGGTCCTCGGAGGACCTCAGCCCAGGCTGAGGCCGCGCAGCCCCGGGGGCCGGGGGCCGGGGCCGGGGCAGCCGGGGGCCGGGGCCGGCCCTGAGCTGGGACCCGGCGGGGCGTCGTCGGGCAGCCTGCGCGCACCCGATGGCACGGACCTCCGCGGGTGCGGGGGCAGCGCCGGCCCGGGCCCCACAGCGAGGCCGGGACGCTAAGGAGGGAAAAGCGGGCCTCCCAGCTGTGAGCGCGGCCGGGAAAGGCGCCCAGCGCGGGGACCGTCCCGCCGGGGGCGGCACCATCGCGCAAACGCCCCCGGCTGCAGCCCGTCCTGCGGGCTGGAGACGCGGCCCCGGTCCGGCCCCCGCCCGCGCCCCGCGCCCCGCGCCCGCCGTCCAGGAAGAACCCTGGACCGGGACTGTTTCCAAAAGGGCGAGCGCTGTTTCGAACCAAGTAAAACGCGAACGTAGCCACTGCCTTCGCCTCGTTGTGTGGGGGGCGGGGAGCTCACCCCGCGGACACGAGGGGACGGGAGGGCGGCCCTTGGTCGCAGCGGGGGCCGGGGAGGGAGGTCCTCGGTCACGGTGCAGCCGGCGCGCGCTCCGCCGGCCTCACGGGCCGCCCCAACCCCCTCAAAGGGACCCGCCACCCGCCCGCGGCCCCGCGGGAAAGGAACTTTTCCGCGGGCTTCCACCACCCCCACGCCGGATTCCCCTTTAAATAGGACCCGCGTGGCTGCAGCGCCGCAAGGAGCTGGGCTGCGATTGGCCGGCCCGCGCTGCGGGTCGGCGACACGATTGGCCGAGGCAAAGGGGCAGGGCAGCATGCCGCCGCGGGATTGGCTGAGGACTCCCAGGGCCCGCCTCCCGCCCTGTGACGTCCCCGGGTTGTGTGTGTGTGTGTGTGGGGGGGGAAGGGTCGCGGGCCGCAGGGGCGGGTGCGCTCCGGGGAACATGGCGGCGGCGGCGGCGGACCTCGCCCAGGTCCCCGATGTGGAGATCGACTCCGACGGCGTCTTCAAGTACGTGCTGATTCGCGTCCACGCGGCGCCGCCCTCCGGAGCCCCTGCCGGGAAGACTAAAGAAATCGTGCGTGGCTACAAGTGGGCCGAGTACCACGGTGAGGACGGGGCGGGACCTCCGGGGTCTGTGGGCGGGGTCAGGCCCCTGTGGGCGGGGCCGCGGGGGTCTGTGGGCGGGGTCAGGTCCTGTGGGCGGGGCCGCGGGGTCTGTGGGCGGGGTCAATCCCCTGTGGGCGGGGCCGAGGGCGTCGTGGGAGGAGTCGGCGGTTCTGGAGGCCTGAGCCCTCTCTTTTAGGCCCAGCGCGCCTGCCCAGGTGCGCCCCGCTTTCCCCTCCATCCACGCCCCCAGCCTGGCGGGGCTCCTCTCCTCCAGACCCCTGGGCCCTAAGGGCGGCCGTTAGCTGAGTGCTGAGCCGCCCAACTCCCTCCCTCCCAGCCGACATCTTCGACAAGGTATCGGGCGAGATGCAGAAGCAGGGCTATGACTGCGAGTGCCTGGGAGGCGGGCGCATTTCCCACCAGAGCCAGGACAAGAAGATCCACGTGTACGGCTACTCCATGGTGAGCCTGCCCGGCCCTCCCGGCAGGTGTCAGCGGCAGAACCCCCGTCCCGGGCCCGGGCCCTCCCGTGTCCCATGTGACGTGTCCCGGGGCGGGTGGAAGGGGGCCGCCTGCCGCTCAGGCTGAGTCCTGTGCCCACCCCAGCGGGGCTGGCTGGCCTGTCACTGACCCCTCGGGTCTTTGAGGCCGTCAGCATCTCAGTGAGACGCAGAGGCCCCTCCCTCTGTCATCAGCAAGCCGCCCGTGGACACAGGGGTGCCCACCCGCCAGGCCTGTTGGGCTTGGCAGCCACCTTTCCGGCGGTTGGGGGATGAGGGCTCCGTCCTGGGGCCTCCCTCCCCAGTCTGGCTCCCGGGGGTCACCTGCTCACGGGCCGCCCAGAGCCAGGCCCAGGGCTGTCAGAGCCGCCCTCTCTCTTTAGGGGTACGGTCGTGCCCAGCACTCCATCTCCACCGAGAAGATCAAAACCAAGTACCCTGACTACGAGGTCAGCTGGGCCGATGACGGCTACTGAGCCCCACCTGGATCCTGCTACCTGCAGCCACCCATTCGGAACTCTGCCCCGAAGCCCCCTCCTGCGGGGCTGGGCTGTACCCCCTGGCACCTGTGTGACCCCGGCCAGCCTGGCCCCGTGCCCGGCTTCCCCTTGGCCACGGGCATTAAAAGTTGTCACCCGTCCTGGTTCCCAGATGCTGTCTGTCTTGCCTTTTCTGCTCCCGGGTCCTGCCTCCAGGCCCCCTGACTCCAGCGGCCGTGAGACGGAGTGCTGGAGGCAGCCCCGGGGTCCCTTCCGGCTGCCCCCTCGCCTCGCTCCACCTTTGGGGGGCCCCAGGGAGTGGCCGTGCACACTCAGCCCTTCGGGGTCTGATAAGGAGTCTCAGAGCTGCTGTCCTCGTTTATGGCCTAATTGCCCCACGCGACCGCTATCCCCAAGGACCTCCCCCCAGCCCTTGCGCAAGGAGTTGGTGCCGGGCCCCTTGGGGCGGCCAGGGTGGTGATGCCCCCCCCATGGTGCTGGGCAGGGAGGGCACCAGTGACCCCCGTCCCGACTGGCTGACTGCAGCGTCCCTGTATGCTCTGCCCGCCTGCCCAAGGTCACACGACAGTGGCCCATGACTCCTCGCTTTCAACATGAGGCCCCACAGCCAAGGGCTCCTGCTCAAAGTGAACAGAGGGCCTCGCGTGCAGCTGGGGACCCCCCTCCTCGCCTCCCGGGACAGGGCGGTGGGGGTCACCAGGCACACAGGTACAGCCGTCCTTGGGCTGCCGTCTGCTTCAGCGACGGTGGCGTCATGTGTGGGTCAGTGCAGTGTGCTCACAGTAGCCGCCTGCTATTGCTGCCTCATTTTACAGACGAGGAAACTGAGGCTTTAGTGAGAGGGGGTCTGAGGTCACAAAGTGCAGGCAGAGCCTGGCTCCCAACCCCGTCTGGGGTCTGGGGTCGGCCATGGGACCTGAGGCCCCCCGACACCCAGCCACGTGGCTCAGGACAGCTGTCCACAAATAGGTGGTTTCTAACCAACGAGCAAACACAAGCTGCACAGTGATGGACGTGCAGGTGGCCGGGGTCCCCGTGGGCTGGGGGGCTGCATACGCTGGGCTCCTGCTGGTGGCCCTGACCTCACAGCCAGCGTGGGGACAGAGGCCCCGGGAGAGGTGGCTGCAGCCTGGTACCACCTCCCGTGGGACCTCCACCCCGCAGGGCAGGGCAGGGCGGCTGTGGGCATGAGGACCGGGCCTGACCTTCGGTCTGAAGTTGTGGGGGCCGGCCTGGGGCAGGGGCCCCTCTTGGACACTTTTACAACCCGATGTTCATCCTCATCAGCAAGGGGAGTGGCCGGCGGGGCCACTCTCTACTTAGGGCAGAGTCAGCTGGTGGCCGCAGGCTGATAACCCGGCAGAGTCCCCACCAGGCTGCCCACCCTGGGCATGGCCCCTCGCCTCGCTCCCGCTGCTCTGGCCATGCCTCTGCCCGGCCGCCTCCTGCCCACCCTGGTCCTGCTCCTGGGTGAGTCATTAGGTTCTGCTGAAGCAGAGCAGGCGGGGGCTCGGGTGCAAGGCTGTGGGGGTGCCCAGGGCGAGCCCTGGGGTTCCTTGGGGGCACTGCCCTGCTAGGGATGATGTCCGAGTTCCCAGGCCCCGAGGTGAGAGGGCCCTGCGGGCAGATCTGCGCTCTTGGACTGGCTGGAGCCTGGCAAGACCTCCGTGCCCTGCTGGGCTTCCTTCCCCAGGGAGTGTTCCGCAGGGGAGCCCCTGGTCTCAGGCGTGCCCCTATCCCCCCAATACCGATGTGTAGCCAGCCTCTCTGCTGGGGCTTGATGGAGGGCTCCTACCCACAGACCTCCTGGCCTGGGCCCCAAAGGAGGGCAACCGATGTCCTGGGCTGCCTGGGTCTGAGGGGTTTCCGCAACAGTCTCAGGCGACCTAGCTGTCTCTCCGGTGGCAGCAGGGTCCCCAGGCTGGGCCTGGGTCTCCAACCACTGCAGGCCCCCCAGCGAGGCCACGTGCAACTTCGTGTGCGACTGCGGGAGCTGCTCCGACGAGGCCCAGTGCGGTACGCCAGGGCCAGGCCGGGGGCGGGCAGGGCCAGCCCTCCTGACCACACGCAGCTCACCCGGCCGGCCGGCCCCCCAGGTTACCATGGGGCCTCGCGCCCCCCGGGCGCCCCCGTCACCTGCGACTTTGAGCGGGATTCCTGCGGATGGCGGGACATCAGCACGTCGGGCTACAGCTGGCTGCGGGACCGGGCGGGGGCTGCGCCGGGGGGCCCGGGGCCCCGCTCGGACCACACGCTGGGCACCGACCTGGGTGAGGCCCGGTGGTGGGGCTCCCTGCCTCCCCCTCCCTTCCCGGGCTCCCGCCCTGCCTTCTCACCTGTCTGGCTGTGCAGGCTGGTACATGGCCGTGGGCGCCCACCGTGGGAAAGCGACGAGCACCGCGGCCCTGCGCTCCCCCGTCCTTCATGAGGCGGCCCCCAGCTGTGAGCTCAGGCTCTGGTTCCACGCGGCCTCCGGAGGTGCACGCCTGCGGCCCAGGGACCGGGAAAGGAAGGGGCTACAGGGCCCAGGGAGGGCACCCCAAAAGCGGGGCAGGGGTCCTGGGGCAGGGCCCAGCCAGGCACGGCGTGGGGGGGCTGCTAAGCTGCCCCAGGACACCCCCTCCCCACTACAGATGTGGCCGAGCTGCGCTTGGAGCTGACCCACGGCACGGAGACGCTGACCCTGTGGCAGGACTCAGGGCCCTGGGGCCCAGGCTGGCAGGAGCTGGTGGTGGCCACCGGCCGCATCCGGGATGACTTCCAGGTGAGCTGGGGGGGGATGGTCTGCAGGGGTGGGGGCAGCGGGAAGTGTCTGAGCCCTGACTTGGATCCTAAGGACCCTGTTCTCTTCAGGTGACCTTCTCTGCTACCCGAAACGCCACCCACAGGGGCGCCGTGGCCCTGGACGACGTCGCCTTCCAGGGCTGCGGGCTGCCCGGTAAGGCCCCGGGTGGGGCCCTCCCCTGCCCACCACTGTCTCAAGAGGTCTTGAGCCTCTCTGCCCACAGGGCCGTGGGGCAGGGTGACAGGCTGACCCTCCCCTGGCTCAGCCCCCCAGGCCCACTGTCCCCTCGGGCACCACCAGTGCGGGAACAAGGCGTGCGTGCAGCCCCACCAGCTCTGTGACGGGGAAGACAACTGTGGGGACCATTCGGATGAGGACCCGCCCGCCTGCGGTGAGCAGGGCCTGCTGGGCCGTGGCATCATTGAGAGACCACGGGAGGGGGCGTGTGCCTTGGGGCGGCCCTTGTGGGGGCGGGTGGCACGTGCCCACCCCTCCACGGAGCCCCTCGGTGGGCCTGAGCCCCGCTCCCCGCCCTAGGCCACCACCTGCCCACTGACTTTGACACGGGGCTGGGCCTGTGGACGCACGCCGAGGGCTGGACCCGGAACCGCAGCACCAGCCGCCCCGAGCGGCCCTCCTGGCCTCCCCGTGACCACAGCCGGAACAGCGCGCAGGGTGAGGCTCCTGGGGGGCCCTCGGCCGCCTCCCTGGCCCACGCCCGGCCACGGCGCCCGCCCCGCCGCCAGCACACGCTTCATCTCTCTCCAGGCTACTTCCTGGCCTCCGTGGCTGAGCCCAGCACCCCCGCCCTCCTCTACAGCCCCCCGTTGCAAGCCTCGGGCCCCCACAACTGCTCGGTGAGGCGGGCGGGGGAGGCAGGGTGGCGGTCCCGGCTGCGGGGGCCCCCGGGGAGTGTCCCCTGACCGTGCCCGGCCCCTCGCCAGCTTGTCTTCTATTACTACCTCCACGGATCCGAAGACAGCTGCCTCCAGCTGCTGCTGCAGACTCACAGCCCCGGGGGCCCCCCGGCCCCCGTCCTGCTACGCGGGCGCCGTGGGGAGCTGGGGGCCGCCTGGGTCCGAGACCGGGTTGACGTCCACAGTGAGCATCCCTTCCAGGTGAGGCCCTGGGAGAACAGGCGGGGCCCCTGGCTGTGCCCGCAGGACGTCCGGTGGTGCGCGTGTGGGCTGGGGGCACGTGAGAGGCCAGAGGGGCGGCGGGGGGCTTTCCGAGGGCCCTTCCGGAAGGGCTGTGGGTGGCGGCGGGAGGAGGTGTCCTGTCTATGAAGTACAAGGTGTGGGTTGACAGGGAAAGGGCCCCGCGGTCACACCTGGGACGACAGAGGATGTGAGGGCGCCCCCTTGAGCCCCCTGTGCCCTCAGATCCTCCTGGCCGGGCACACGGGTCCCGGGGGCGTCGTGGGCCTGGACGACCTCATCCTGTCTGACGGCTGCAAACCAGTCCTGGGTGAGCCTGCGGAGCCCCGCCCCTGAGGGAAGCCAGGCCCC
>PVKE010012238.1:0-38695 GCA_004027555.1 Craseonycteris thonglongyai
GGGTGGATGGATGGATGGGTGGATGGATGGATGTGTGGATGGATGGGTGGATGGATGGATGGGTGGATGGATGGATCCCAGCACTGAGGGCATTTTAGTGAAATACAGCTACTTATCTCCTATCTTCCCTCCTAACTGAAGATGGCCTGAGGTGGGGTCTAAGACTTCTTTGTCCTTTTTAACCAGTTTTCCAGGGAGCTGAGCACTAAGGTTTTCCACAACCACCTGCTGGGCTAAGATAGAACCCCAATGGAGCCTTTTATCTCCTGGCTTCAGTGTTTTCAAAACCCTAGTCCCAAACCCTGCCATCTACAGAGGGTGCAGCCCCAGGGCCCAGGCCTGAGGCTTTGGCCAGGAGCCTCTGTCTCTGTGTTGTAAAAGCAAAACAAAAGAACTCAAACACTATGGAAACTCCAAAACAAAACGCTCAGCCCTGCAGGCGGGAGGGTGTGGGCAGAAGTCAGCACAGGGGCTGCAGGGAGAATGCAGGGGTGGGGCTGTCCGGCAGCAGCACGGAAGTTCACAGGGCTGGAGCGCCACTCGGGATTTATTAAAAATGCCACTCTAACGAGCCCGTGTGGCCAGCCCGTGGGAGAGGCCAGCCTGTGGGCTCCACATGGGTTCAAGATGTGTGGGCAGCGGCCGACGGGCAGTGGGGATCCCTGCCCTGACCACAGCCTCGCTTTCGGCCCGTGCACATCCCCGGGCTGGTAACTGGGCAGCTTCTTTCATCTGTGTGGGCCTTGGTGTGTGTGTGTGTGTGTGTGTGTGTGTGTGTGTGTGTTGGCAGTTCCCAGAGGATTGTCACCGCCTTACTCAATCCATCCCCGACCTGGGAGGTGGGAATCCCATGGCAGTTCTCAGGTGGGGAGCCCGGGGCATGTGGCCCCTGCATCCACAGGCACCCTGACCGGAGGCCCTGCCCGTGTGACTCCAACATGCCCGCTCCCCAGGGATGGGGCCTGGGCCCAGCCACAGGCTTGAGGCGTTCGGAAACCCGTGTCACTGAAGCCCTTGCGTCCGAGACCACTCCATTCCTCCGGGCATGGTCCTGTCTGGCAACTTCCTGGCAACTGGAAATTCAGAGCTCTGGGTGAGTCAGGCCACTGGAGGGGATAGCGGCCCTGCTCCGTGTGGGGCTCACCAGCCCGGCCCCTCCCGGGGGCCAGTGCCCACCCTGGCGCCACCCTCAGTAGAAACAAGTGGTGGGCGACCTGCTCTGCACAAAACCTCTGGCCCCTTCCTCACCCCTGCCCTGGGGTTCTTGCCCTTGTGTGCTTTGGACCCCAGAGAATAAACCTATGTTTTTAAAGGCATAAAATACAATACATCAAATTACAAAGGAAACCAATTAAAATGCAGTTGTAAATATATTTTTAATAAACTAAATAAAAGGGGCTGGGGGCTGAGAATGAAAGAAATAGTATCCCGATGTCAGGACCTGAGCCCCTAGATCAAGCCATGCCTGAAGAGCATCTCTACTGTGAATTTCTTATTTCTGTTCAATACATATTCTTTTCCATGTAAAGTAATGTAAGTTAGATGTCTGCCATTTGTACAAAGAATAGCCTTAACTAACAAAGTCCCGTCTCCAGTGTCTTACCTCTCACCTCCCCAGCTCAGCTCTGCAAGGCCCACTGTGCCCCCAACTCTTGCTGCAGTTTCTTCTCGAAGGAGAATGTCTTAGCAGCGTCCTTAGGAAGAGTCCTGCTTACCTTCTGCCACCCCCACCCCACCCCATGGGAGCCGTTTGCAGCCTCAGGGTCCCGGAGCAGCCCGAGGCTGTATTGCTGCTCTGGGCTTTGGTTCTGCGCCCTGTTCACAGTTGCGGTACCAGGACTCCCGCTTGTCCGTGCAACATCCGGGCACGTCCTGTGGGATGCTCCCCGAGCCAACCGCTCTCCTGGCTGCTTAGCCCGGGGCGGATCATCCACACATGGGCATCTCTCCGCCTGAATCGTATCAAATCCTTGACACTGTTTCTGTATCTGGCAAAGAAATGGCTTAGAAAGTCAGACTTGGGGCAGACTATTAAACTGAAAATAAATTCCTTATGGGGATCGTTTAAACCTAAGCCGTTACAAATCCCTGCTATAAGAAGGAGGGCGAAGCCTTTCTAAGGCCCTGATGGTTGAAACAGTCATTAAAATCCAGCCTGATTCTCAAAGCCATGGTTTTAAAGTCCTATTGGGGAAACTCATGAGGACAAAGTGGGTCTGTGCAGCGGTAGGATAAGTACGGAGCCATGAGAGGAAAGCAAGTGAGCTTCTTCCCTGCCCCCGGCCCCGAGCTTCAGGAAGGCCCCGTGGGACCCCCTGGGTCTCCCAGCCTCTAGCAGAGAACTGGCTGGCTGTCCATAGAAGGTTTTTTCTAGATGGATTTCCAGATGTGAGCACCTTTGACTCAGAATAGCTGAGGAAGAGAGAAAGGGGAAAACTTGGAGGTCAGTGGCCACAGGACAGTGACATGTGTGGCTTCCTGTGGATGGCCTTGGATGAGGCCTACCTATAAGGGAGAAACCAGCCACCCAGGAAATGAACTGATCAGAAACTCGTGCAGGTGTAAGTGACAAGAGCCCGCATCTGCTGAGCACTTGCTCTGTGCCAGGCTCCTGCTCACCTCAGAACCTAGTGGCTTAAACCACTTGTATATGGGATCTCAGTTTCTGTGGGTCAGGAATGTGGAAATGCCAGGGCTGAGGGTCCCCTCCCCAGACAGCACCCACAAATAGCTGTTGGCAGGAAGCCTCAGTTCCACACCCCGTGGGTCTCCCCACAGGGCTGTGTGAATGTCTTTCTGACGTGGCAGCTGGCTGCCCCCAGAGTGGGTGATGGAAGAGAGAGACCAAGGAGGCCGCCACAGTGCCTTCCAGGGGTCCAATCTCAAAGGTCATGCGAGGACACTTCTACCACCGTCCATTCATGGGAAGAAAATCACCAGGAACGTGCGGGGATTTGGCTCTACCTTTTACAGGGAGGAGTGCTGAAGAGTTTGTGGATCTATTTTAAAACCACCGCAGAACCTTAGACAAGATCCCGGGGCGGCCACAGCGTGAGCCCCCATCCTCAGCACAGAGCTATTTTGCCTCTGAGGGGACAGCCAAAGGAAAACCTTGCTCTTAAGTGTCGGGGACCTCAACTTCAGGGACACCCTGGGAACAGATGTGACATGCATGAGGAAAAGCACTCAGAATTATACAGGAAGGGTAGTGATACAGAAGTGCCCCTTCTGAGCCGGTCCCCTAATTCCTCTCCCCACATGCAGCCTCTGCTGACAGTTTCCCATGAATCCTTCCGAGATCGTCTTAGCCGATGTGGTCCCCAGTGTGACCCTGGCCAGCTGCATCGGTGTCACAGGAGAACTTGCTAGAAATACAAATGCTCAGGCCCCAGCCTGAAAGTACTAAATCAGAAACTCTGGGTGCAGACCCCAGCCACCTGTATTATCAGCAGCTCTCCAGGCGGGCCTACCGAGCACCAGGGTTTAAGAGCCACAGCTCGGAGGAAGCTGGGATGGCTCAGCGAGTTAAGCGCTTGCTTTGGCAGCCCCAGGGACCTAGGATCAAATCCTGGCCCCGGCCCGTGCAGACCCATAGGCTGAACTGGGGTGTGCGTCCCATGCGGGAGACCCCCTGTTCGGTTCTCACCCCCTGGTTCAGCCCCTGGCTTGAGGGGGCGCATCGCTCAGGTGGACGCTCCCAGCCCAATTCCCACCCCACGCGGCCCCCGCCCACCTGTGTGGAATAAAACCATGTTGAAAACTGATGATGTACAACTATGGAGACTGCTCTGGGCGCTCCCCCTTCTCTCTGTCTCTGTCTCTGTCATAAACAATAAAATAAATCTTAAAAAAAAATAAGAACCATGGCTCAATGCGAAGCCTCACAGAGCAGCAAACTTTAAGCCCGTGTGTGCTCCCACCGGCTATGAATAAACCTCTGTACGTTCTGAACTCACCTGGCAGATAGCATAGCAGTCACAGTGCATGGCCGTCTGTCTCAGTGAAGACCAGTAAACCATGATATAAGTTAACCTGCTTTGGTAATTGTTTTTAATGTCATGGGGACACCCCCCTCCAGTGCACGTGTCCCAGGCGGAATGACCTCTGGGGTCCTGCCCCTTGCCCCGAGCTGGAGAAGTCAGTCCACAAAGGGTTCCTCCAAGTCTTCTCCTGTGGCCAGACCCCACAATATTTTCAAGTTTAAGATCATTCACCTGCTGCTATTCTGTAGTTTCCCTCCTCAGGTGGGGAACGTGTGAAGTCGGATGTCATAGGAACGTTTTATTTCTACCCAGGCCTTTTGGACTATTATTAGGACTCCCTGTTTATGCAAATCTGACTAGTCTCTGAATTTTGTTCATTATGGTTATACTAGTGATAATAATGATGGCAACAGGAATAAAGCTGTTGTATGCTATCTAAAGGAACCAGAGTGCAGTAGGTTCTGAGGTAACCGGCACCTATGGGGACTGGCAGATGCTGGAGACGTGTAAGTAGACTCTTCGTTAACCAGAACTCAAGCAACTGGGAAAATCTCAAATCAAAGAATTTTTGCTGGTTGCCTGACAGTACAGGTTGCTTGAGTTCCGGTTAACGGAGAGTTTTCTGTCTATTCAATCCCAATCCTGACAAATTAGGAAATGCCTCTTTATTTGACCAAATTTACTCTGGGTACAAAGGAGTTTGATCGAGGCTCCCTTGAGTTAGCAATTCCAGTGAACTTGAGGCATGATAAAGGCTTTACAAAAAGCCTTTATTCACTCATGCAGTGTTCTGGGAATGTGTCCATGGAACATAGTGACGTCCGCCGGACGCCAAGGCCAGATGACAGCACTGATGTCCTCAGATTGTGTTAATGCCAGCCACACATCTTACCGTATTAGCATCCATGTGTTAGAAAAGCAGTAATGAAAATAAAACGTCCCACTCCATTCTTTTCAAGGCAGTAGATCCACAAGAAAGCGTCTGGGACTTCTGGCCCCGTGTCAAACTCCAGACACGCGTGTGTGCACACGTGTTTCTAGGGCACGTTAATCTCTCGGGAGCAAATCTGTTCCTATGTCTTCTGTGTATTTGTTATCTGTTGATTCGTAACAGATTACCCCCAAACCCAGCAGCTTGAAACAACAAACACGTATTATCTCCTACAGTTTCTGAGAGTCGAGAATCCAAGTGTCTTGGCTCAGGGTGGGTCCCGTCAGGTGGCAGTCAGGCCGTTGGCCGGGGCTGCAGGCTCTCGCGTCTTCACTGGGGGCTGGTGGGTGCCCGGCCACGCTCGCGCACAGGGCTGCTGGCAGGAAGCCCCAGGCCCTCATCACCGATTGGGCTTTCCTCAGAGCGTGGGATGCGGAGGAGAGAAACAGAGAGGCAGGGACACCTATTCTAGTCACCAGAAACAACACTGAGTCCATTCGAAGCCTGAGTCTGAATTCCAAGAGGCAGAACCACTGGGCTTACCCCTGTGTGTGTGTGAATCTGTCCATGTAAAATGTTGAAGTATTTGAAAAAGTTTTAAATTCTTGTCAAAGGTGTTCACTGTTTTATGTTTAAAATCATTAGCTACCTAATTTTGCTGTGCTATTTATGGAATCTGTCATTCATTGGGAGGGGGGCAGATATAGGAAGCACTAATAGTAAGTTGACAAAAATCAAAGGATTTAAATTGGCAGGGGTGGGGGAGGCAAGTTAACCCTCCCTCCCCCCGCAACAGGGGTTTGTTTTAATAAATTAAGCCTCAGTCCAACAATACGCTACTGGACCACCATTAAGTCATCGTATTGCCAAAGGTACCATGGGAAGGTGCTCACTATACAATCTTAAATCAACAACTGAGAGCCCGAATAAGAATTTTGATGAGAATGACGCCTGTGTGTGCACGTAACATTTCCCGAGCATTTACTGCACCCCTGGCATGGTGCCAGGGCATAGCAGGTATCACGAGGTAGCAGTTGTGTGTTCCCTTCCTCTTCCCAGGAGAGGGATGGGGCGTGAGCGGGAGACATTGGAGGCCGTGCCCCTTTGCCCTCATTTCTGAAACTCAGCTGTAAAGGGTGTGTTCCATTCCTCCCGGGTATAAAGAGAACAGGCCAGGAGGTGGCTTCAGGGTCATTGCATCCTGTGCCCAGCTTTGCCAACTGAAAGGGAGGCAAGGAGAGAAACTGTAGCGCTGGGTGGGCCACCAGGCACCCGCTAAGACCCTGGCCCGGCTTTCCAATGCTGGAATTCAAGAGTGGAGCACTTGTAGAGAATGATCGTGTCTTCAGAGCAGAGGCTGGAGGACGTTTGTCACAAGATCCCCTCTACCCTTGAGATGTTCTCCCCAAGCGAGGTTACGCCATCAGCTGTAGAGACACTGAAAAAGGATGCGTCCGGTTCATCACCTGGCTTCTAACCTGGGGCCCATTAGCTGAGCAGGCACCTGGGATGCACAACGACATGAATGTATATTTTCCCCCAAATCCCATGATCGTCTTGTGACTCATAGGCATAGCGCTGCTATTTTTTTGTTTTTAATTGCACCAATTATTTTTTTTTAAAAAAACATCAAGTTGTCAACGCCACTATTTTAAATAGAGTGGAATAGATTTTGCCAGGGTTGGGCATTTCTTCCTCTCTTCTTGTTTTTATTACTGGGGGAACCTCACAGCCGGGGGTGTGGCCCGGGACAGCTGCCCACGCGCGCACGGCAGGGGCCCCCGCTGGAACCGGCCTCCTGCGCGCAGAAGGGACGCGGGGCCCGGGCACCTGGCAGGCCCGACGCCCTGGCCAGGGCGAGCCCAACAAAAGGCGGAGAGAGGCCGCGGGGGAGGGGCTGCCCCTCCCCCACCCCGGGGCTGCCCGTGTCCCCGGCGTGAACCCTCCGTGTCTGCGCCCCGCTAACGGTGGGGCGCGCGGCCGCGGCCCCGCGCTTTCCTGCCTTTTCAGGAGCCGGGCGCGATTGTGCGGATTTCACAGTCTGAGCGCCGCTGAAAGGGAGAGAATGGAGTCGCCCTCACGGCTCTTTTCAAGGCGGCCGAGGCCGCGACGCGCCTGCATTCAGAACACGCGAAGCTTTTGTGCGCCGCGGCGGCCCCGCTCCCCGCCCGCTTCTCTTGGCGGTGGAGACGCGCAGCCATTCGCGCGGGCTCCGCTCCCGCCCGCGCCCCGAGCTCAAGGGCGCCGCCGCCGCGCGCCTGGGAACCCGGGCCCGCCGCCCGCGTCCGCGCCGGTCCCCCCGGAGGGCGCCGCGCGCATTTGTCACCGTGGCCTTGCAGCCCGAGAGCCATCCATCCCGGCTCGGAGCTGCCCGGGCTGCCCGGGTGCGCGGGGGCCCCCTGCATGTGTTGCTCATAAAGGCCCTGCCCGCCCCCTCCCCCTGGGCAGGGGGAGGGACCCCGCGGGGCTGCCCCACCGCCGATGGCGGGGAGTCCGATGCTGAGGGGGCAGCAGGGGTGTAGACAAAATACTGCAGCCCTTCCTTCCTCCCTGGGAACCGTCACCGGGAGATTAAATTTTAATTTAATTTTTTTTCTCTTTTGGTTTAAAGGAGATGAAATCTGGCCGGGGCGGCTGAGGCCTGCCAATATTTTGGCTCTGCCTAGTTTTCCAGCCTCTTTTGTCACTCTGCGGGGATGATTCATGCTGGAAAGCATGCTGTACCATTTATCCAGTAACGGAGCCTAACGAGAGCCCCCTCCCACTATGGTCCTTAAAGAGCCAGAAGAATGTGTTCCTGTGGACGCAAACCTTTCCTAATAAAGGCAGATGGAAGCCATGGGAGCAAAACCAAACCAAGGTGGTGGGCAGGGGGCTTGGCTGCCCCTCGCCTCGCCCCTCCCCCCTCCTGGTGGGGTTAACATTGGTGCCTTGACACAAGGATTTTAATGCTAAGTTCTTCTCCCAGGGTCAGCACGCGAGTGGCCAGCGGGCTCCTTCCTAGCGCGTAGGAAGGAAAGCCATGTGGTTACTGAGGGGTTGGAACTCAGCGCTGCCCCTGGCCTGGGTCCCGAACAAGAACTCCACTTTGGGTTGCTGAGGTTTCCAGAATGGAGGTTTAGTTGGCTCCTTGGGAAGTGGGTCACCTGCTTCCACAGGCCTCTCGGAGCGTATACAGCCAAGTCCGGGCCACCCTCACTTTGTGCTCAGCCAGGCGGGAGCGCTAGGCCCCAAGGCTGAAAGGCGGGTCCCTGCTGGATGGGACGCCTGACACAGGCAGCACAGAGCAGGGGGCTTCATCAAGCCCAGGGCTCTGCCTGGGGCCAAATGCTAGTGCTTCCACATACCCTGTGGCCAGATGCCAGGAGTCCCCACACTGGGTCTAGCTTCCTCCTCTATAAATTGGGGTAAAGGTCTACCCCCCCTTTCACGTGGTCATGGCCATCCAAGGATGTGATACGTGTCAGCTATTCGTTCACGATTTTCAATAATCACGACTGTTTACTAGTACTCACTCTGTTAAATGCTCCATCTCTATCACATCATTCTATCATCAGTGGATATTAGTACCCCCATTTCACAGATAAGGAAACTTGAGTCTCAGGGAGGACTGGGAGTGAAGGTGTTTGCTCCTTGTCACACAGTAGTTCTAAGGGCCATGATTCAATTTCAAGTCCTTCTGAGGGCGGGGGGTCAAGGGAACAACTGGCCAAAGCATGAGGTAAGAGGGTAAAGCTCCGGCTGGTGGAAAAGTAGGTGATTTTCAACCTTTTTCAAAAAAGGACTTAAAACCTTGGTGTAACCACACAGCGGTGGTTATGGGACTTCTCTCTGGCGTCAGAAAGTGCTGGGTTCAAATTCTATCACCACTAATCACTAACTCAGAGAAAGGGAAATGTGTATTAAAAGAAACTGGGAGAGGCATATCATCAGATTATAAAATCCTTAATCTTCACATAAGCCTCAGACTCTCCATCTCTCTCTTTTTTATTATAGTTATTGGGGTGTCATTGGTTAGTAGAATCATATAGGTTTCAAGTGCACCTTTCTATAATATTATGTATCATCTATCTATAGAGTTCTCTTTCCATTTCCATGGATTTGACCCCGTTTGCCCTCAGCTACCTCTCTCTCCCTGCTTACCCTCTAGTAACCACTAAACTATAGTTTGTGCCTACCCTTCATCTCTTAAATAGGCATAACAATAGTCCTTGCCTCAAGGGATTGTTGTGAAGATTAAATCAAACCATTCACCTCTAATTAGTTACTGGTATTAGGGGACAAAGTCATCCCACTTTGATTTGAAAGGTGCCAATACTTGCCGCACCCTGAACAAACCCTTTCCCACGGGCCAGGTGTTTTAAATTCCATTGCTGGGGGTTTATTGTCTAGTTGTCACCTATCAGTTTCACTGCCCACCTCATTTCATCTTCCCTCTGAGGATTCAACTTCCAATTATAGGCTGAGCAGGAAGGACGTCCCCTCAAGTCCCCATCCTCTCTCCAGAAGCCTCTCCTAAGCGCTCTTCCTGAGCCAGGTCCTGCATAGCGTTGACATGACACGGTGAACTTGACCTTCCTAACACTGACACCTCTCTAACTCCATGCTCCACTCCTGTCTCCCAAGTCTGATTAGGGAGCCTTGGAGATGGGCACTGTATCAGTTTGTTTGTGTCTACATCATGCAGTGCCTAACAGGGATACCTCCAGTGCCCAGACTATGACTCTGAGTTCCAGTCCCCAGGAAAAGGGACCAGCACACCTTGGAGAAATGACTGGGCCCATGGTTACGGCAGGAAATGTACCAAGATGAGCCTTGGTCATCTTTTACCAGAATTCAAGGAGGCTTTCAAAGATCACTGAAGTTCTATAAAAAAGACAGGAGCCAACTTAGGAAAAAAAATGGTCACATTGTCCAAAGAGGGGCCACATGTACATCAAGAAAATAACCGGAATAGATTGAAACACATAAAATTTGTTTAAAGACATGATCCCATTGACCTTGAGAGAAGGTTATAGGACCAACTCATTCTTCTGAAAAATGGTTCCTAAAGATAAAAGGTCAAACATTCCTCCTGCCTTTCTGTACTAACTACCCTGGGGCAACCAAGTAGTTGATAGAGAGAAGCTTGTCTTTATGGAAGGCTTATGGCTGATAAGTGGTTAGGGAATGATATAATTAGGATGTCTGACAACCCCCAATGAAGTAATGGATCCAGGAATTAATCGGCTTTGAATATCACCAAAAGAGACAACCAGCTGTAAAATAGTCTTTCTAAAAGTAGAACTTAATCTGATTAAGCCTCTAGCTCTAACTAACAATTTTTAAGAATTACAGAGGACAGAGCAACCTGTTAAATGATACTGTGGACACTCAGACTGTGGGAAAATATACGGACCAAAGACCTAGTTTTTTCTACAAACATATTGAAAGGATAAAAACAGAGAGAAAGGGAAACGTGCCCATTAAAAGAAACTTGGAAAGGCATATCTTCAGATCGCAATGGACACACCTTATTTTCATACCAATTTTAATCAGCTGTAATGTTTAACCCTCTTAGTGCTACCTTCTGCCAGCGGTACTAGCGAGAAATTCGAAGGGTAATTTAATAAAACGTATCACCTTAGGAAAAAAACTGCTGTGAAGTTATTGTTTTAGATATCCATATGCAGTTTTAATAATAATGCTATTCTTTTACATCATCTGAAAAAGAAATGTAATTATTTCAGTCATGCATCATACAAAAAAATATAATGAGTTATAGTGCTTTTAACTATGGTCTATGTATGAGCCAATATATTGGCCCGCCGCACTAGAAAGGTTAAAAACTATGAGACAAAGAGATTTAAACACTGTGAGGATACGTAATGATAGTAAGGAATTACTGTCAATTTTTAGGTGGGATAGTGACATTGTACTCATGTTTTCTAAGATAATTTTTTATCTTCTAGAGCAGGGGTCTCCAAACTACGGCCCGCAGGCCGGATGCGGCCCGCGAGGCCCTCTCACCCGGCCCGTGGAGACGTTTTTATCTGAATAAAATAATATTAAATAAATAATTAAAAACAACATCTATGTTTTGATTCTTTTTTATTTGGACCTCGAGTGTGTAGTCGGCCCCCAAACTGCTGTTTGATAGTTAATGCGGCCCGCGGGCTGAAAAGTTTGGAGACCCCTGTTCTAGTGTTCTTGTGTATGAAATAACATCATGTCTGAGATTTGCTGGGAAATAGTCCTGGTAAAGGAGAGAAATGGTAAGGAGGCTGGGTGAGAGTTGATCATTGCTAAAGCACATGATAGGGAGTACAGTTCTTTCGACTAGTTTCTCTCTCTGTTGCATATGTTTGGAAATTCCTATAATAAAAAGGAAAAAGGGTGGGGGCGGGGAGAAACATGGTCGATATTAGCTTCTGTCGGTTGGAAGGGAGTTGGGGAACGTTTATGGAAGGAGATGCCACACTTCCCCTGTCCCCTAGGGCTGATTTCATAGAGTAAAAGAAAGTGTTTGTTAGTGTTGATTTATTGTCTGTTTTCTCTGCTAGAATGTGGGATCCTCAGGGGCAGGATTTGTGTTTGGCTCCCTGGGCAGCCCCCAAGAGCCTGTCACAGTGCCTGGCACTTGCATGAGCGGCCTGCACGCTTGTTAGATGAGCGTGTCACGTGAAGGCCTGGGCTGTTTCCCTTTCCCTGGTGGGAGCGCGGAGGCAGGCAGAGCCAGGTCACATGGCCAGGTAGTGGCCAGCTGGGACTCACACACACTCCTGTGTCTGGTGTGGAGAGGGGCTCCCCATTTACCACCTGCTGGTCAGGGCATCTCCACCTGCAGGAAGCTGAAACAAGGGCGTGGTGCATACCCGTTGTCCTTCTGTAGCTGTGCTCTGTAGAAAAGACAGTGGGAGAGGCAGGGGTGACGGTAACAGCTCCCACTTCCGAGGGCTGGACACCGTTGCCAGCACTTTGCCAGACAAGCCCATGTAATGCCTCCAATGGGGTGATGGTATGCTCGCGGCTACCCCAGGGGACCGAGCCCCGGAGAATGCACACATCCTGACCCCAGAGCCCAAACGCTCCCTCCCGACATGAGGCCTTCCACCCCTGTTTCCAAGGCCACTGAAAAATGAAACCCTGCTGTAGAGTTTGACTGGCAGCGGGCGCCTCGTCTCAAGGCGCGTTGGCTCACACGTCGGATGACAGAAGGGCCACGCTGTGCCCGGGCGATCTGTTCTCTTAGGACAGTAAACCCTACTCAGCCACAAACTCCCTATGGGATGCCAGGGGGAGGTCCCTTCCCCTCTCTGGGCCTCATTTTCTCCTGGTTTCAAACCAAGAGAGTTGGACTAGACAGATGTTCCCGAAGTACGCTGCGCGCCTGGCCACCCTTTCATTCGCCTCTGAGATCCTGTGATCCCCTGAGAGCCGTGGTGTGTCCAGAACATGTCCACATCAAGCTGCCGGAGGCTCATTTTTAACCCTCATAGATGTCTCTTACAAATTATCCAGGGTCATGGATTAGTTTAAATACAAAAGCTTCATTTCCTCTGCTTGGCCACTGTTATAAGACACGATCAAAAGGGGTCAAGGAACAAACACAGTTGGCTGCAGAGAGAATGCCGGGGATGCACTGAGGGGTGCGCTGTCCCCGCACCCCTCCAGGCTCTGAAAGCTGTGAGGCAGTGCTGAGATGAATCATAACATTCGGAGCCCTGAAAGAAAGGGAGAAGAAAGGAGCCAGAGGCCAGGCCGAGTGAAGGCTCAGTGTTTTCTCAGTTAAATACATGTTTTCATTGCAGCGTGATGGCTGAGGGAATGAATGGCTAGGGTTTAGTGATCATTTGGATGGATGATTTTAAATGCATGTTGGAAAGGCTGTCGGGAGCTGGACTTCAGAAGCCAAGACCCCGAGTGGAAGGAAGGGAGTCTTGGTGGGTTGGGCGGCTGCCGCGTGTCTTTCAGAAGCTGTTAAAGCCCACATGGAGATTCCTGGGGCAGGCATTTTGTTCCTCTGTTTTCGGCTGGCACACGCTCACCTCCACCCCAGAATCCGTCAGGCTGTCATCAGACACCTTGTCATAAGCAAAGAGAAAAGACCAAGGCAGACGTTGCCAGGGGAGGGAGGGAGGATCAGAAGGGAAGCTGAGTGACTGGAGGAGTCTTCTCATCCCTGCGGCTCCAAGGGGAGGAGCAGGGACAGGGCTGGATGAACGATTAAAACCTTTTCTTACTCTGCCCGACCGTGCATGGGCAAAGCGGGCCCAGCTTCGGAGGTCTTGCTCAGCCACACCCACCTGCCTCATCAGGGACAGGTTTCATTTTATCTCCTGGCACGCAGCCTGGCACCCAGCCTGGTACCAGGGAAGACTGCTAAGTTAGGCCTTTGTCAGCCTGCCAGTCCTCTCCTGGGGGTAGGACCCCACTGGACCCTGTCACCACCTCTAATGGCTGCTCAATGCCCAAGGTAAGGACCAGAAACCTCCCCACGGGTTACCAGGTTCCCCGCCAAGCCCCGAGGGCTTCCGCCCTGTCAGACAGCACAGTGACATTTTATACGTAGCATCTCATTTTACCTTCACACCACTGCACACCCACCCTGCTCTTGTCATCCACACGCTGCGCATGAAGACCTCAAGTTCCAGAGAGCTTATGTGGCTTGTCCCACGTTGGGGGAGCAAGGATTTGACCCCAGAAGTGCTGACCTAGGATCCACACGCTTCCTGATTTCCATTTGCTTCTCCTGATGCCCAGTCACCTCACAGCTAATGTCCTTCCATGTGTCTCAGGGCTCTCCCTGCCCCCCACCCCCACCTGCCCCTGTGTGGGAAGCGATAGTAACCCTTCGAGTTCACCTTCTCCATGAAGACACGGCTACTTGGTCTGTCCCTTCTCCCAGCCCCCCACAGGGGACCGTAATGTACCACAGATCCCTGGGCAATACATGTGGAACTCCTTGGCTGTTTCCCCACCCAAATGGAAACTTCTTTTTTTTTTTTTTAAAGATTTATTTATTGTTTTCGACACAGAGAGAGAGAGATACAGTCAGAGACAGAGAGAAGGGCGAGGGCCCAGAACAGTCTCCATAGTTACACATCATTGGTTTTTCCACATAGTTTCATTCCACAGGTGGGCAGGGCTGCACAGGGCAGGAACTGGGCCAGGGTCTCACCCCGGTGACAACTGACCTGGGGGCACTCCCCAGTTCAGCACATGGGTCCGCACGGGCTGAGGCCGGGACGCGATTCTTGGTCCCTGGGGCTGCAAAGTGAGCACTTAACTCACTGAGCCATCCCGGCCTCCCAAGGAAACTTCTTAAAGACAACCCCCAAAGAGCTTGCAGTAGCCTAGCAGTGGGCACAGACATAACCACACCCCCCCCCCAATAAATACATACGCAACTTAAAAAATTGAAAAGCAGAAACACAAACAGATATTTGCACACCAGCGTCCATAGCAGCATTCTTCACAAAAGCCCAAAGGTAGGCCTGACCCAAACGTCCATCCACAGGTAAATGCATGAACAAGGTGTGGCCCATCCATATAAGGATACTGTTCCGCCTTCAAAAGGAGGCAGTCTTGGCCCCTGCTGCGACGTGGTGGACGCTAGGCTAAGTGAAACAAGCCGGTCACAAAAGGACAAGTTATTGTATGATTCCACTTATGTGGAGTCCTTAGAGTAATCAATTTATAGAGACAGAAAGCAAAATGGTGGGTGCCGGGGGCTCGGGGCTGGGAGTAGCGGGTGGGGAGCCCGTGTTTAATGGGGACAGAGTCCAGTGTGGGGGAGATGAGAAAGTTCTGGAGATGGTGGCGGAGATGGTAGCCCAACAGTGTGAATGTGCCCAATGCCACTGCCCTGGACACTTAAAAATGGTTAGAATGGTAAATTTTGTGTATATTTTATACGAAAGGAAGAAAGGAAAGAAGGAAGAAGGAAGGAAGGAAGGAAAAAAAAAAAAGCAAACGAATTCAGGGGGAAAAGAACTGAGATTCGAAAGAAAGACTAATACTACATAATCCTCTTTTCTACACCATTGCTGTCGTTTTGAATATAGTAGAACTGGAAATTGCAGGGGAGCAGTTGGGTAACCCCAAGTGTGCCGGGGTGTGTTTCGATCTATGTGCTTTGTAATGGGGCGGGGGGGGGGGGGATGGGGGGGTGGAGATAACCCAGCATGTATGAGGCGGATCTTACCAGAAGAGTTGGCTTTGCAGCAAGCACCCCACCCCCACCCCCCACCTGCCAGGATGAACCGCTAAAGGCAGCATAAATATTACCACAGGATCCCCTCCCTCACCCAGTCTCCCAGTCATAGTGTTGGGCTTTAGTCCCCAACTCCTTTGACAGATAAATTGTGCAGTCTTTAGTTTGAACTTTCTGTTTGGGGCAAAAGTGTTCACTCTTCCAAGAACCTTGTGATCTTCCCTCCATCCGTGAACCTCTCTCCCTCCTCCACCTGCCTGGAAACTGTAAAATGGTGCCTGGCTGTCGCTTCTGACTCACTGATTCTGAAACAGCCTCTGGGGCGTGCTTTGCAGGGATGGGACCGGCTCCCAGCACCGGGGGTCTCCTGGCTTCCTGAAGTGCTCTCCATACCTGAATAAATGAACCAACACAATCAAACAAAGCCGTGGGTGTCACAAAGTGCTCTTTGTCCATTTCTCTTACGAGAGTCATTTAGGTTTAATTTACGATCATATTTCATAACCCACCGGCAAATGGTCTGCAGCGCATTTGTGAGAAGCGATGAAGTCCTAGTAACGTGAAACCTTATTGGGGCCTGGTGTTTAGAAATCTGGGCTCTGATAAGTGTGGGGAGACTGTCAGACTTTGGGGAAGGTTTTTACAATCGGTGATTCGGTGATGCGTGAAATGGTCTTCTGGGACCTTGATAATGACCTCAGAAATCAAGATAAACGTCATAGATGCTGATGGCGTCCCCAGGCCTGGGCCCGAGGCCTGTGTTGTTTTGTCCTTGAGAAAGTCATGGTCCCTTTCACCTCCAGCCCGAAAGAGACTTGAGTTGAGAAGTTCAGTCTAGTAGGAAAGACCCTTTTTACTCTGAAATTGCTACTTTTTAATTTCCCACCTGATTGCTATTATAAAAGTGCTATTTTGCTTTAAAACCCTATCACTGGTCTCAAGGGAGTTGGAAAGTGTTAATTATGCTTTAATTATGCCCCTGGAAAATACATCCCAGGGCTACAGAAGCAGAGGCCGTAAATCCCATATGACAGAAGAGAAAACTGAGGCTCTAAAGACAATAGGAGACATTTTTTTCTGGGGACTCCCTTCTCTTCCCAGGCCAGTGACAGATCAGAGCCCAGCAGGCTGTGAGAGCGATAATGAACCTCTGCACCGCACTGTAAAACAAACTGCGTCCACCTAGACCATTTTATAACTCAGGAGGGTTTCATTTAACGCGAGGTTTTAAACGTTCTTTTCCCGTGAAATGTAAGGACGAGTAGAACTGGGTCTTGGGAGTTCGGCTTGCACACCAGTCAAGGTCGTGAAAGTTTCTTTAGCACTCATCAGTGACGAGTCACCGGAGACTTGAAGCCAGCCAAAGACTTCTCACCGCTGCCGGGATAGCATAACCAGGCCCATGTTGCCAAACTCAAATTGTTTCTATCCTCTTGTGAATGAACTGAGCCGACGTTTTAAAAGCTTGAACTCATGGCAAACCCACACATTTTTAGAAAACTTAAGAAATCAGCAAAACCCAGAGCTCTCAAATGTTTCCAGAACCATTATGTCATTTGGTAAATAAGAGCCTTGCCTTCATCCACTCAATAAACGTGGTCCTTACTGAGCTCCTACTCGGACCATGCACTGTTCTAAGTGCTAGAGATGCAGTTCCAAACTAGACAGGAGAAAACTTGGCCCTCATGGCTTCTCATCTCTTACCCCCACTGCTAATCTCTGCCTTGGTTTACAGAGAGCCACGCTGGCTAGTTTGGACTTGCACTGGGTGATCCGAGTATCTCAGTTGTTCCTTTGGCGGAATATATCGATAGAAGGTTGCCTCGGCCAGAGCCGTCTATCTGGAAGGGAGTTTGATGGAGTTCATTGGTGCTCAGGAAGCCTACTATTTTTACCAAGATGGCATGTTACAAGAGGAGTAAAAATAGCCAATTAAAAAAAAATGCTTTTGGTCACACTTTCTCTGAGCTTGGGAAAATATTGTTCAATCAGATCAAATATTATACACATATGTTTTTAATTTGGAGTGGCTGGAGAGATGGATAGATGTGATTGGGGACCAAAACCCACCCTCCACATCCCAATATCCTTTAATCCAACTGCCTCCCTTGGTGAGTTCCTGACATTGAAGGTCTAGGAGACCTGGATTTCAGGCAGCTCAGACGTCAAATTGCCAGGGCCTGTTTGAGCTCCGATCAGCTAACCTGAACTAGAAATGTAACTGTTAACAAAATATAGAGCTGTTCCAAGTAGCTACTGTGTGACTTTGAGCATGTCACCTCCACTCTGAACCTCTTGTAGGATATGATCACAGAATTCCCTTCTATCTCAAGATTTCTCAGTGTTGTCCACCAGTATTATTCTACCCCCAGTTCAAGATATTAGCCTGAAGTGTCATTTTGCTTCTGGTGACTTCTTATTTCAAATCAATTCAGAAACCTAGTGGGCCACAGAACCATCTTTTTCACCCTGGTTTTTGCTCCTGTAGGTGACATAAACCCAAAATTCTTGATGAAGCAGTGAACGCACTCAACAGCAGTTTGGAGGCTACCTGCTGGAGGCTACCTGTTCACATCCAGCTCTGCCTTCATTCACCAGGTGTGAGTCCACCAAGTGACGTGATCTCTCAGGGTCTCAGTTTCCATATCTATCAAATGGGGACAAAACAGTACTATGTTGCTATGCAGATTTGGCTGCCTCCACTTGCAACATAGGAAGTGCTCATTTAATGCAGGTAATTTATTATTCAAGGAGATGGACAACATCATCTATCTTCTTCTGAGTTGCAGAGCATTTGAAGAATTCTGTTCAGGGTTTCAGGAAAATCCCAGGCCTTGACAAGACTGGTGTGTGCCCAGATCCAGGAAAAAAAAAAAAAAAAAAAATTCTTAACCGGCTGCTGAATTAAGGAGAGTGAAGGTATAGTTTTCATGTTGTCATCATTGTAATGTTGAAACCCAAAGAGTTATTGCACATTCATTTTATTTCTCTTGTTCTAGAAAGCACATGGTTTCTAGCCCCAGACTAGCCAGGAATTGCATGTGGAGGAAAACTTGGGCATTGTTGTCCCTGAAAGAGAAGTGAAGTCGGGCTCAGCTTTCATCAATCCCAGACTCGGGAATCTTCTGCCTTCCCCCTAATTGCTTCTTTCCTTCTGTTAATAAGACCAAATTTCCTCCGCACTCGCCTGCTTCTCCCAAAGGAAAAATCAGTTTTCCCTTCTCGTCCAGTGGACTGTGGCTTGGTGGTCTCTCTGCAGGGCAGATCTGTCCCTAACCCTAGGAATGAATGATTCAGATCTGCACGTCTGGTCCCACAGGCGGGGCCACCTCCCGCTGCCCTGGGCCATCGCGGGGGCAAAGCAGTGGCTCACACGGGGCCCCGCCCCCGGCCCCCACCCACAGGGTGACTTCACTGCATAGTTAGCTTTCCCGGAATACTGAAGCCAGAGATCGCATTCCCCACACCCACCCCTGGGATTGTTTTATTTTTTTTATTTTTTTTTAACGTTGTCTTTTTGGCTCCTCTCTGTTCCCATCGCTGAACAAAGAGAAATCCAACCGGAAAGACTAGCCGGGCTGAGCTGAGCGGCTGATGGGTGGGAAGGAGGAGGCGGGGAGCACTCTGCAGCCCTCAGACTTTCCCTAAATTGGCCAATTTCGCATCAATAAGTGCCTCATCCATCACCACCACCTTTCAGGTGATTTTCTGTGATGGGATTTCGGGAGGCACTTAAGCGTCTTAGACACAGTTTCTTTACAAAGTCAGTTTTTCCATCATCAGGCATATTCGCAGCGCTGAAATAAAAACAGGCAGGGCTCTGCTTCTAAAATAGCCCTTTTTACGTTGGGCCCTGTAACCGAGACGCCCTTTTCAGGGGACCTGTGTACTTTCTTAAGTCAAAAAGAGAAACAAAGAAAGGCTAGACACACAGACCTCTTGCTGAGCGAGGGTTTAACCTGACCCAGGTGGGCGCAAACCGCACTGCACAGTCATCCTTGGCTTTGCTTCCTTGCTGTGTGACCTTAGGGAAGTCACCTCACCTTTCTGAGCACCCTCATGTTCTGTGGCATGGGGAAAATCCTAATGCTCACACAGTGCTGTGAGGGCCAAATGAGGGTGAGAGGGTTTTGGACTCTGGCATATATTTTATAAATAAATGTAAGGGGTTAAGAATAAAGAAAATCATGGGGAAGCCAGGATGGCTTAGTGGGTTAAGCGCTCACTTTGCAGCACTGGGGACCCAGGATCGAATCCCGGCCCCGGCTTGTGTGGACCCATGTGCTGAACTGGGGAGTGCCCCCAGCTCAGTTCTCTCTCTGTCTCTGTATCTCTCTCTGTCAAAAACAAACAAACAATATATATATATATATATATATATATATATATATATATTAAGAAAATCAAAGACTGACTTTAGAGGACTCCCATCCCTTTCATATTTTTTTAAATTTATAAGAGCTCTTAATAATAAGAACTGATAAGAAGGATAAAATAAAATTCTAGGGAATTGTTAATAAATATTACATTATAATAGGCAATTCTTTTCTTTTTAGGGGAATATAATATGCCTGTTGTAATTGATGGTATCTTAAATTAGATGAAGTTCATTATATATATTTAACATAACTGACTTTATAAAAAAAGATTTATTTTGTTTGAGAGAAGGTGAGAGAGAGAGTAAGGGGAGGCCCCAGAGCAGTCTCCATAGTTGTACATCATTATTTGTGACATGGTTTCATTCCACACAAGTGGATGTGGAGCCAGGGTGGGCAGGAACTGATCTGGGGGCCTCCCGCATTGGAGGCCAGGACCTTCGCTGCCGTCCCGACTGTTATCAATTGCTCTGCAGTTCAGCATGTGGGTTTGCACAGGTCAGGGTCAGGATTTGATCCCGGCCTTCACTGTTTCAAGGCAAGTGCTCAACTGCTGAGCTATCCCAGCATTCCCAGCTGACTAATTTATGTGTGTGTGTGTGTGTGTGTATTTGTGTGTGTGTGTGTGTATAGTAGTCTGCCTTTTTCACTCCACATTTTATGTCAATATGATTGCAAACTGACTTCAGTTCATCTGGCCCTTTGGCCTCATGTAGTGAGAAGTCAGTGTCACCCTCTTCTTGCTTGGATGGATCATTTTCCCCCCTAGGACGGTCAACTACAGAAAATAAAGACACGCGATGCTCTTTCCAAAGCCAAGACTTGGGGTAGAAGCCACCTGGTGTAACGGGCGTGGCTGGAGCTGACAGGGGTTTCGTGCTGAGCTCACTGGCTGTGTGATCTCCTTGCCGCGTCACCTCTGGGGACTTTTGTGTCTGGGGTCTCCTCTTCTGCTCTGCGAATAGGACAGGACCCTCAGTGCTGACCTTCAGGGTCGCTCTGAAGGTAGAGAATGAACATGGGAATGAAGGAATGGAGTTCAGGCAGGAGACAAGGCCAGGGCCCCAGTGTGAGGGCTGCACCCTCGTGCTCCGGTGGTGTCCCCGCCCGGAAGATGGGATTAAGGAACTAAAGCTGCTTCCCTAAATTGGCAACAGGAATAGAGACGCTCCTCTAGGAAGGCCCAGGCTTCTGCCAGCGGCTCACCTTGGCGCGGGGCCCCAGGTTCGTCTCCCGCCTCTGGGAGGCACTATTGCCTTGTGCTTTCACCCAGGGCCGGTGCCATGGCCCGGTCGTGCCTGTGCGCGTCACCTCGGACGCGCTCATGAAGGAGCCTCAAGTCAGTCCCCCCTGGACTGAGATGGAGACAGTCACACCGTCTCCGGCCGGCGGTGAGACTCCAAGGAGGCTGCTGGGGTGCAAATCGCTGAGCCCGTGTCTGGCACTTTGGGAAGCGCCCCATAAAAGGGGACTGTTATTATCTGCTCGACTTGCTCCTCGGGGCAGCGAGGTGTAAGTTTAACGACGGGGGGCGGGGCGGGGCGGGGCGCGGGCGCCTGCTCGGCGGAGCTCCCCGGGCCTGCGGAGCGGGCCGGCCCGGTGTCAGCGCGCATTTATGGATGGCTGGTATTTGGGGAGTAATTGACCGCGGCGGCGGGCCCGGGGCGAGAGTGGGCCTCCACGAGCAATTAAATGTGATTAGGCCGAGACCTTCGGGATCCAGCTGGGTGATTGATAACCCGGCCGCATTCCTGCCGGGCCCGCGACATCAAACGGGCGGCCGGCGGCGGGCGGGGCGGAGGCGCGGCGCGCGGGGACCCGGCCCTGCGTCCCCGGCGCTGCCCTCCTCGCTCGCGACGCCCACGGCTCCGGGGGCCCTGCCCGCTTCCTGCTTAGGGGTCGCTCCCTGGCTCGCCCTCCCGGGGGCAGCCGCGGAGGCCAGGAGCACCCCCCACCCCCAGCGCCAGGGCGCTGCCCCCGGAGCGGCGAGGCCAGGCGGCGCTCTGGGAAACTGGCTCGAAATCGCTGGAACCGGGGAAGAGAGAAGGGAAACAGGGAAGGAGAATACATAGAAAACGGAGCAATACGTGGAGGCGCACAGGAGCACAGTGAGAGGAGAAAAGGAGAAGGAAAAGGGGAAAGTTACGCAGGAGAGTGTGGCAAGGAGTTGTAGGGAAACTAAGAAGATGCAGGGGGACTAATAGGATGCTCAGTGGGACAGACATGAAACAGAAAGAAAGGAGGAAAGAAAGGAGGAAAGCAAAAAAAAAAAAAAGAAGAAGAAGAAGAAAAAGAAAAGATAAGCAAGGAGGGGCAAAGAGGAAAGGAATGAAAGAATGGGAAACGAGAGACAAAAGAATGGGGAAAATAAAGGAGAAAGAAGTAAAACGGCGGCAAAAAGAGGGCAGACGCTGGCCGAGGGGTCCCTGCCTCAGCCCGGGTCCATCCTGTGCCCACAGCCCAGGCCTGGGAGCGTTGGCATTTGCCCCCAGCGGCCTGACCCCCAGCCAACCCCAGCTCCAGCCAGGCCAGCTCCTTCCTGCTGCAGGCTGGAAGAGGGGCATCGCTCCCCCCAAAAACCCAGAGCGAGCCCTGGACTCCCCGCGCTCCAGGCCTGGGCCCTGTAAGCCATAAGCCCCAAGTGGGGGGACTGGGGGTTCCTGGGGCCTTGGCCTGACGTCCCCTGGAGCCAGGCAACAGTTTCTGTCTGTGCTAACTCCTCAGACAGAATCAAAACAGCATGAAAGAAGTCAGAGGGAGAAACGTCGGCAGGCGCTGGACTTCTAAAACCCCCTTCCGCCCCCATAGGCCTCAATATTAAAAAACCCCCCGGGAGCCTCAGACACTGTATTAATTAGTGCAACCACCCATGAAAAGTTGGGTTCGGAGCAGCATTCTTCGCCCTGTGTGAAAAACCAAGTCTAATAAACAATTGTTCAGTTGGCCTGTTGCCGCTGGTAAATTACATAGCATTAAAAAAATAATGCTTTTCATATTAGGCACTAATTAAAGGTTGGGGCTGCTTGAAAACAAGAGAGGGAGGGGGGAAATCAAAGAAAATATAAAAATGTTCTTTCAAGAGTTATGGGAGGTTAATAAAGTATGTCTGTTCCAGGGAGTCTACTTTGCCCCCAGCTACAGCCAAACTGGAGCCACCGCAATTGGGTCTCAATAAGATAATGATATTCCTTTCTCTGCTATTAAAAGCCTCCCAGTGCAAACTTAAAATGATTTATTTAATTTAGGAAATTATGAGGTGTAACTTCAAAGCCTGAGCCGTTAGTAATGGAAAATACCAGGTTGTTTAAAATTATAATAATAATTGTTTGGAGGACTCAGGACATCAAAGTGTTTTCATCAACAAATACAGAGGGGTCCAGGGGAGGTTGGTTGGAGGAGACGGGAGCTTGGATTTGATTACTCGGAGCCTTATCAGGGCAGGGTTCAGGATGCCCGCAGCCCGGGCCCCTGCTCTGCTTTGAAGCGGGTTATTTTGGAAAGTAATTTTCCTGCGTTTTATGGAGTTGCTAGCAGGGAGGAGGCGAGAGGGCCTTGGGAGGGGGAGAGGGGTCCCGGAGTTGACAGAGACTTTTCCTCACGGTTCCCCCACTGACTTCATTAAAGATGCTGGCAGCATCCCCGATATGGGGAAAATGATGGTTTTACTTAATGTGGAAGGGAAAACGGGCACAATCGGCTTCACCGACAGGCCCTGTGTGATTTCAGGGAGTGTGTGTGTGTGTGTGTGTGAGACGCGGTCCTTTTATAAATGAGGTTTATGTTTATTCCAAACCCAGCAGTGGAGAGGGAGTGGGGGTGGGGGAATGGCCTCTCCAACCCGTGGCAAATGAGCGGCTTTTATAGCAAAGAATGGCCGCGGGAGTTTTCACTGGGACAGACAGGTTTCCGCTCCGATGCGGGGCTCCTCTCTTCCGTCCAGGGGTCAGGCAGACATCTGCCAGTGCCCGTTCTCAGCCAGGCCTTGCCTGCCTACCTGCCCGCCCTACCCGGGCATCATGCCCTCGGGCAGCATGGGATAGAGACGCTGGTCCTTGGTGGGACCCCCTCCCCCCATCACAGCGATGAGAGATGATAGGAAAGGGGATGGGGAGAGGCTCCAACCTGAGCTCTCTTGGTTGGGGGTCTGGAGAGCTCCCTCCTTGCCCTCATCATGTCTAAGACTCCTGCACCCCACCTTTGCCAGCCCCCATGCTCACCTCGGGGCTCACACTTAGGCCTGAAATCTTGCTGCTGCCACTTACCAGCTCCGGGACCTGAACCAGCTCCCTGTCTGAGCCTCAGTTTCCCCAACTATCAAATGGCACCCCTAACACCTCCCCCAGGAGTGTGCAGGGACTCCATGAGATGTGCAGAAAATGCCCAGATCTGCCCAGAAAATGGGGCTTCCTTTCCTTTCATGCCCTCTCGCCCGAAAGCAGAGCTGTCTTTCTGGAAGGTTTTGGATGACCGTGTTGAGAATCCGGGTGGGTGCGATTGTGTGCCAGGCTTCTGACAGCCCATGGCAGTATGTGCAGAGCCGTCACCCGGGCGTATTGGGCTTGAATTCCCAACACGCGGGTCCTTGGAGAGTCCGGGTCCTGCTGCCGCCGGTTGGTAGCAAGCCTCTTCCCCAAGCGGGACGTGGCAACCGTGGGGATGGCCGCACCCAGCTCAGGCCAGAGGTTCCCAGGGCGCCTCAGAGCCGTGCCCGCTGCCAGCCCCGCGGACCTCTGGCGCTGGTCTGGGCCCCTGAAACCCGGCTCCATCCTCGGCTCAGTAACGCTATCTACCCAGCAACGTCCGTGTCCGGGTGCGTGTGTGTGAACCTAAGCAACTCTGCTTCTCTCCGGGCCTCCGTTTTACTTTGGGATTTGGGGCGATTGGAATAAAGCGAAGTCATGCAGGCGCACTGTAGTTGGCGACCTCCTCCTCCGGGGGACAAGCAGAGACGTCTTAACACGGAGTTGGCTTCTCCAGGTCTTCCACTCCGGCTCAAATCGCTGGAGGCGGTGGGGTCCCAGCTGCGTGGGGGAGCTCGGTGGACAGGCTAATGGGGACCCGACTTGGAGGCTGATGCCTTCACGAGAAAGGCTGGATTCCGCACCGGAGTTAGAAGTTCCGGCTGGGGAGACGCAGCCGATGGCAAAGGCGCACCACTTGGGGAGGTTTGGGACACTCCCAGGTTCAGCTGAGGAGCGGAGCGGCAGAGCGAGCAAATCGGCCCCAGCTTTGAGCTTTTGGCTGATGCCCCGTGACACCCCTGAGGCTCCTGGCCTGACCCCTGGGAGGCTCCACACAACTGGGAAAGGGGGCTTTTCCATCACCCAGCTGTACACTAGGCGCCGGTACAAAGAAAATATGGGACAAAAACTCCTGTCCTAGTCGGTGCTGAGGCCCAATCTCCCCACCGCACAATTTCGCGTCAGCCCTTAAATTTCCAGGGTCGCATCAGACCTCAGAAAGGTGTCCTCAGTAGCCACCTCTGATTTTATTTGTGCAACAGAATTTAAGGTCCCTCTCGGTCTCCCCAAGCCATTACCCATTTAATAGTGATGCCTCAGAGCCCAGGCCTGACCCCTGTTCTGTCTCCAGTGGAAAGAGAGCTGGGAAGCAAAGGGGACTTGAATGAACCATCGTCCCCTTCAAACCTAAAAGAGTATTTGTTCAGGGCCCATCTCCTGGGAAGAGGCTGGGAACGGGAAAGGCAAGCGATTTGACACACTCCTGAAAGGCCGGCGCGGCCCCCAACCCCGGGAGTGCATCTAGTTACCATCCCCTCTGCAAAGAGCTACAGGGATCCGCTCCCCAGCTGTAAGTTTGTTGTTGTTTTGGTAGATGGGAAATTTCAAGTTCAAGATTTTCCCTTGATCATCTACAGACCCCTCAGCGGCTGGCTGGTCCTTCAGCTCCACCGCGTCTTCTAAGCTCACCTTTCGCTGCAGTTTGAAAACCTCACAGCCGTTCCACTTCTTTCTCCACGAGGAACCTAAGCTGCCGCAGAAACTGTTTCAAAGTATTTTGCTATTTTCAATGGACTCCCCACCCCCCACCCCATGCACACAGCTGAATTTGGCTACAACTCTTGATTCACATTAAAATAATAATAAAAATCAACAGCCCCCCCCCCACACACACACACAATCTGGGTGCCATTTTTTTGAGCTAAGCCCAACTGAAAACAGAGAGAGCCTCTTAAAATAATTATGAGTTGGGACAAACATTACTGCAATAAAACAAACATTTAATTTAATTCAGAATAAGAGATGAGAAATAACTCTTCAATAAAATATATAAAATTATACAAGACACCCTTTCAAAGGGATAAAGTATACTGGTTGGGTGGAAGAGGGAAGGTAAAATACCAGGGAGGGAGCTAAATGGCCTATGTGCTTCCATTTTTAGCAAGTCAAAACATGGCTTTACCCTCTGCCCCTAACAGGTTAAAAAGTATATAAATCTCTGTAATACGTTTAGCACATACAATAGGTACACACACAGAGAAAATATATTTTTTTCTTTCTGGATCTATTCACTGTTCAAGAACATTTAGCATATACGTAATGGTTACAAGACATTTGTTTAAGCAGAGAATTAACGACACCCCCCTCCCATCACCTTTGCAACCTGTGAGGGTTTGACGCACCTAGAATTTCTCAGAAACCATCAGTTCCTCCGGACATGGTTTAACTTTTCACTCCCCAGTTATGTGAAATGGAGGTACACAAGGCCTTGAGAAGAATTAGGAAGTACTTCCATTCTCCACCTTGACCCCAGGGCCCCTCTTCACAACCCCCTTTACTGATCTTACCAAAAAAAAGGTAAAACTTCAACAGTGTGTAACAATGTGGCAACGTAGAAAGGGAGAAAAATAGGGCCAACTGTGGTAGCATCGGAGTTTTTTCATGCGTGTGAAACTGCGAAAACTTGATGTGTCTGGTCACGTGGAGAAATCTGTCCCTATCTAGGGTCTGTATACCCATTGTGTCTAATTCTATCTGTTTTCCGTAAGCAAATCAGTCATCCCGTGCAAATCACCAAATTTCAGCAATTTTAGCAAATAATCTGTCTCCCCCATAAGCACAAAATAAATGGGCTTCAGCAGTCTTTTAGGAAGGTGAGATAGATATATAAAATGCACATACATACATACACACGTATATAAATTTTGCCTTTCAAAATAATTTGAATTTGTACGTCTGCTGTATAAAAATGTATTGTATTTTTATGACATATAGATTTATATATAAAAACCGTCAAAGCCAATCTTTGTGAAAGGACAAGGGGGTCTCGGGAAGATGACACCAAGCAAGCAGGACTTGGCATCTCCAATCAAAAGCATGGATTCAAACTGGGCCTGCGCGGGCCTGTGGGCCTAGCTGCTTAGGGGGATGCAAGCGCGGCCTCAGAGCAGCGGCGCCGGCCGGGTGCTGCCTTCCTGGGAGCCAGGGGGAGCCCGCTTGGCCGACATCCATCGCAGTCTCCGGAGCAGGCTGCCTTAGGATAGGTGGTACATGCCGTATCCGACTGGAGTTGCATAGAGTCCGACGGGCGGGATGGGGAGCACAGGTCTATGGAAGGGGTACGACGCGCCGTATAGCGACGCCGCCTGCAGGGGCGAGTTGATGGGGAAAGGGAGGCTGAAGCCAGAGGGCAGCATAGGTTTTGCAGCCATTTTCAGTTTTTCCAGCTCTGCCTCCTGCAGCCTTTTGGCCTTGGCCCTGCGGTTCTGGAACCAGATTTTGACCTGGGTCTCTGTGAGGTTCAGGGAGCTGGAGAACTCGGCGCGCTCAGCGATGGAGAGGTACTGTTTCTGGCGGAACTTGCGCTCCAGGGCCAGGAGCTGGGACGTAGTGAAGGGCGTGCGAGGCTTGCGATTGGTCTTGTGCTTCCGCAGCGTGCAGGTGGTGGGGCTCACGTGTCCTGGAGAACAGAGAGGGGGCGCGTTAGCAGACCCAGCAGCTTTCTCTCCAGGTGTGGGAGCCTGCCTCCCTCTCCGGATTTCACAGAGATCTGTCAAAACCAGGTGTGGCGTGGGGGGGGCGGGGCATGGGGGGAGTGCAGCGGGAGGCCACGTTCAAATGGGTCAATTGCTTTCTTTGTAAAAAGTGAGGCTTTTACCAAAAAGGTTGGGAATGTAATGGTGGCAGAATGTGCTACAGGGCAGACAAACCGCACGAGAGTAATGGAAATGGGACATCTATGAACAGAACCCTCGTCAGTGAAGGGAGTTTAGTCTCTGGGAATAAAACCCCATCTCTTCTGAGCTTCATTTTTCTTGTCTTTAAAATGGGGGGGGGGGAAGCTCACAATAACCCTCACTTCCTGGGATGCATGGAAAGGGATGGATACTAGGCGGGCCCCCTCTGCACCAGGACAAGTTGGGCTGCACCAGCTTACTGAGGAAGATAACCCTGCGGATGAGGCCTGTGGTAAATTAACAGCATCTCAGGGTTGGGGAGCAGACCCCATGCAATAAACAGCCACCCAGCTGTCAGTCCATCCACGCTACAGATGATAAAACCTGGACATCGTTTCACAGATCTTGGATGTGGGGTTAAGTTCTTTGGGCCGGGTGCTTCTGTAATATAAAGTTTACTAAGAAAGGAGGGAAAAATTAGCTCGCCCGTAAATGTAAATGTCAGGGGAAATCACTCAGCCTGGGGACTGAGAACATATGGTGACATCCTAGTCATCTGGACGCATTCTATGGTTTAGAGCCAGCGTGTCCGTGATTAGTTTGTCGCCGGGCTTCAGAAAGAGGAAATAACAAGCAAAATAAAGGTATGCCCACACCATCCAGACTCCGTAGTTAAACTGGATTCAATTACGGACGTCACAGGGCTGGGTGTCCCTGAGGTCACACAGCATCAGCCAGCTTAGGGCGTCTTTTCCCCGCGGGGGGTTGGGGCGAGCGTGGAGCTGTGGGGCAGAATGCTAAGCAATTAATTGTCTGCATTTGGCTTTTATGAGCTATGCTAATTTCCCAAATGTAGCCACAGCAATAACTCCAAAGGACTCACGGGGAGAATGTCGCATTTCTTGTTTTGTTACTTTGGTGGCCCCAGAAAGAGTTTACACTTCATACTTGAGAGTGACACAGCACAAGTCCCAACCCAGCCTCCACTTCCAGCAAGAAATGGATCCGTCCTGGTGCGACACTGTCCACCTTGAGTGACTGAAGAGACAGAGGCACCATGGGCTCTGCTCTCCGGAGAAAGGTGGATCAGAAGCAACCAGAAATGTGTACCTTCTGCATCTGCTCATCCCGGAGTAAAGCGGAGAGCAGGGTCCTGCTCGTAGTTTACAAATAAACCAGCCCGGCTGTCTGAGCCGCGAACCTGGTGGAGTCCTGCTCCTTCACACGCGGGGCCTGGCCCTCTAGGCCCCAGCTGGGATACGGGGCTCCCAGAATCTTCTCCTGACCCCGCTCTAAGTTTGGAAGCAACTCCTGTCCAGACATGGTCATTCTGGGTGCTCCTGGGGGCTGCATTTGAGTTAGGAAACCCAGGCGATGGGGGATCGCACAGGCGTATCCAAGCCCTAAAGTTAGGAGGCTTCCTCCCAGCACACCACTCCTGCCCCCCACCCCCCATTTTAAACCAGCCAGAGGAAGGATGCGATTAGACAAAGCAAAACAGCATTTATCCTACTTCCTCCAATAACAAAACCAGGCTGGGGCGGGCTACTCCTTCCCGCCCCAGGCTGGGCCGCCTGGCACCCCCAGGACCTGCCGCTCCTATCACAGGGCTCCCACAGCCAACTCCAGGCCCCCAGCACCCATAACTCACTTTTTGTTTTAACATTCAGTCCTTTCTCAGAGTCTCCGGTTTTTCTCATGGGAAGGGCTATCCAGGGCCCAGGACTGGCTTACTGAGCAGTGAAGCTCGACTATACTGTCTGGTGGGATGTTTAGAGGTCAGTGGGGGACTGTCACCCTAGAACGCTGAGGCCTAAGTGGGCTTTCTGGCCCCTGGACAGCATCCCCTAGAAGGCCTGAGACCTTCATGTGCCGCTGAGCACTGACCAGGCCTCCGATGACACGGGCACTGGGTATCCGTCAAACAGCATAAGCCGCTTCAAGTTCCTGAGCCTCTATTTCACCATCAGGAAAATAGGCATGTAATGCTGGTCCCGCAGTGAGGTTCAGAGTCTCTGTTTTAGAACGTCCAGCTCCCTGTCTGCCACCAGGTGGGGGACCATTAAAATGCCCCCCAGTTTCCTTTGGTCAAGCCCAAACTCAGTGAGCGCCGATTCCTCTGAACTCTTGCTGAAATGTTCTCATCTGTTCCCGGGAGGCCAGCAGCTGCCACACAGATCAGATAAGATAATATGTGAAAAGTGCCATAAAGCACTGAGAACTTGTGTTTAAATTCTTGGAGGCCTTAATCTCCACACCCTTTTGAAGCTTTGGGAGTTTCTACCAGGGCGGAGGGGAGCGATGCCGGAGGGGACAGCCAGTGACGCCAGCTATGGGGCCTTGTTTTGTTCATAAACTATGGCGCACCTCCAGTCTCAAGGGCTGACTGATGGTGATGGGGAAAGATGGGGTTCTCCTGGCTTTGGAAAAGGTCCCTCCTCCAGGTACCCCCCTCCCCTGCTTCTCACCTTTCCCAAAGGCACCGTGGGGGTAGGGAAACCTTAAAGGCTGGTCGATAGAAGGAACAGGAACTCTGAGGAATGAATCCTCCAAATTGCCAAAGGATCCAGGGCCCCCCAGTAAATGTTAAAGCTGGAGGAGAATCAGCCCTCCTGCCCCCTTGGCCGGAAGCGGGGTGCTGCTGTGGGGAGGAACTCTGCTTGGTGGCCCTGGGGAGAGGAGTCAGGGTTGCCCAGGGCGCCCTACAGAGGAGCAGAGCTTGGGCACCAGGACCCCCGGCTCAGCTCAGCCACTGCAGGTGACCTGCATCAAGTAAGTTCAGTCTTCTGAAAGCTTGGGTGTCAGCAAAGGTGGGCAGCCAGAGGTCCCCTGTCTCTGCCCACACTGCGGAGTTCGGGCGATGACCGGAACCCGGTTTAGGAATGAGCAGCACTTTGTAAGCTGTCGGGCTCTGCTGGAATGTACGGGCCAAGTCCGGCCCGCGGCTTCGGACCCCAGCCCGCTCCCAGCGAAGCTGAGGGGGTGTCACCGGCGACGTGCTGGCCGCGGGGACATTTCCTGTTTCAGTCTCTAGCCCTTCGCGGGATCCAGGGAAGGTGGTGATTTCCATCCGATTTTGGGTTGGATTTCGGTTAGCTCGCCTTTCAAATGAGGGGTTCAAACCTTGCAGGGTTGTGCAATTTGAAAGGTGCTAAGACACCCCCCCCCGCCTGAGCCCGGCACATATTCGAGTACTTTCTAGACGTGGATCCCTTTTCACCACTCAGACAAGAGCCCCAGGTGGACAGTGAAATAAATTTAAAAAAATCAGTTTAGTGGCTGGAGCGCAAGGCTGAGGACTAGAGAAACAACCCAGCGACCCCCCTAAACCCAGCCGGGGTTCGCCTTTCCAAGCCCAGCGAGTCCGGAACTGTGTGCAACGCTTTGCACAGCGAGGGGATCCGGGTGACGCGCGGCGAAGATGCCCACGGGGTGTCTTGGATGCAGCCGGCGCGCTGCACTCTGGGGGCAACAAGGGGCCATGAACTGCCGAGCTCGCTTTCCAGGGCGCACCGTGCAGAGGGGTCTCCGGACCCCCAGCCTGGAATACCGGCCCCGGGCTCCCTGCAGTACCCGACGCGCCCGCCCACCCCTCGTCCCCGCCGGGGCGCGCACTCACTCGGCGGCGGCGAATATCTGCCCGGTTCCTGCATCCACGCCGCTCCGTCTTCGGAGTTTTCCGACTTGACCGAGGCGGTCTCGAAGGGCTTGCCCAGCGGCCCGGGGCTGTGCGCCTCCCGGGCGCCGTGTCCCGGCAGCAGCAGTGGCCGCAGGGTGGCTCCGGCCGAGGCGCTTTCGGCCGGCAGAGGGGACGCCTCCTTGGGCGGCTTCTTGTCCGACATGAGCGCCTCCACGCTGAAGGGCAGGCTGGAGACCTTGACGCGGCGCTCCTCCGCCGGCCCCTCGGCGCCCCCAGGCCCCGGGCCGGGCCCGGCCACCATCGCTGGGCACTCCTCATCAGACGAAAACAGGTCATTGCCTTTGGACGGAGAAGCCATGACTTCTCTGCCCTACGTAGCTCTCGGCGCGCGACTCGGCTGGCAACCCCGGCAGCGGCGACTCTAACTTTTTTGGGGGGAGACGGGAGGGGCGCGCCGGGAGCCGAGCCTTTCCTCCAAGGGGAAGTGAGAGACTCAGCTCAGCCAATCCGCGCCGGCCCTGGCGCTGACGCCACGGACGCTCGCCTCCGATTGGCTGTTGGGGAAGGGGGCCGGGGCCTTCCCTCCTCCCCCTCCCCGTTTGAAATAAATTAGGAGTTAATTACAGGAGCAGTCAGCAGAGTTGTTATTAGGCGATCCCTCAAGGGTTATAATCACGCCAAAACTGAAAAGTCCAAGGCGTAATTAAGGCCGATTATTTAAAGAGGAAGTTCGCCAAGTCCCATTTCTTCTCTTCTGACCCCTCTTTTGAAAAGGTGCGGGGCGACTGTATCACACCCCTCCCCTCGCCGCCGGAACACGTTTCAGATCCGCAACGGATACTGTAACAACGCGCACGAAGCGCCTACTGTGCGAAGCGGGGCTAACTTTGTAACTTCAGGAGTCGGCGCTGAAAAGCACGAGCCAGCCTCCCGGGTGACGGGGATATTACGCGCAAGGCACTTGGCCGCGTAGTTGGCTCTCGGTCATCGCCCCCACGGCGTCCGCTGTTCCTGTAACGCCCCCGGGACAAGAGGAGCCGCAGCTACCCGGAGAGGGTGGGGGGCTGCCGGCTCCCACATGGTTCTGACTGGACAATTTAAACCAGGGCTCCCCGGGGCGTGTCTTTCACTCGAAAACAAAAACAAAAAACCCAGCGCACCCTTGGAAACTCGGGAGTCCCCGTGTTTTCTTTGCCCCGCATCTCCTCTCTCTGGGCAGCATCCCGTCGGACCCTTTTCTCTCGGCTGCGTGTATTGTGTGTTCGCGCGTTTGTCTGAGCCCGTGTTTGTTATGTGTGTTTGGGTGCCAGTGTTTGCTTTGGGGAAGGGAAGGCGCAATAATATGTAGTGCTTTCCTTCCTCTTGCAAGTCTCAGAAATAATACAAGGGTCCAGGTTTGCACACTTGGGACTGTGGACCTGTTAGGGAAGCACATTTTTACTCTTTGCACCTGGTTTAGAAAAAAAAGAAGGGAACGTGGCTATCTCCCCACCCCCTACTCCAAATTATACCCTGGGAAATTACATCCCAGACCTTAGTCTCAAACTGTCTCAGTCCCGGGCAGGGGAAAGTGAGCTTCAAGTGCACAGAGGCCTGGGTGTCTGCAGGCCAAGGGACCACGTGCCATGGCTTCCAGTGAGTCTGTCCCGGCCACGGCTGCTTTCCCCTGTCTCTGAGCCATTATCCCGTGAGTCGGGAGGTAGATAGAAGGAGGCTCAGGGCCTTGCACAGGGCACATGCTTCCTAAACAGTTTCCAGAGTCTTGGAAGGAAGGGATATGGTTCCTCATTACTGAAATGACCAAGGTTTGGAGACTCCAGTTCAGGAGTCTTAGGAGGTTGACCCCCCAGATCCACCTCTCTGATGCTTTGCTTCCTCCACCCCAGACCTCTGCCCAGAGTGAACCTGGGCTGGCTGAGGACCACCTGACAGCCATTATTGGAATCTCACTGGGTAACAACCATGGGCACTGGCCAGTTAATTCAGTGTGATTAGAAATGGCCTGGGAAAAGTTAAAAAGTAAAGAAGTCCTAACCACTGCCTTCTCAAACCTCCAAGTGCCTCCCTAACCCACCATGAGGAACAAGCACATTCTTCTTCTTTCAACAAAGTGGACAATCAGAGAAAGTTAAGAAAGAAACAACAAGTATAAAAGCTATCTGGAGATGTATGCATGTTCCCCTTGAGTCATGCTAGAGGATGGTTGGCTTGATACGCATCTCAAATACAACACAGGTAAATCCAGAATAAGTTCTGTGCCTTCCAGAGCTACCCAGCAAGGTGTGGGCTACATATTTTGGAAGCAAACCTGAACTGTGTTGAGCCCTCAGCTGCCACAGTGCACAAAAGGGCTCAGCTTTCCGCGGGGCTGTCCCCAGCCCCGGTTGGATAATGGTTCCTGAAAACTCCTTCATACGTGTCCATGTAGGAACTCACAGGCTCCTTCCTGGGAAATTAAAATCAGAAATGAATGCTTCTAGGGCTCTTTTATTTTGACGAACTTTTCAGGGAGAGGAGACGCCAGGTTCTGCTCACTCTGCTCAGATCCTGATATCCAGACAAAGACATGTATGAAACCAGAAGTAGGAAAACAGTAGATGTTAAAACAAACAAACAAACAAAAAACCCTGGTGTTCAAAGCCACGGTGCCAAGCTCCGGCTGTGAGCAGGAGAGATGCCCAGGGGGCGACCCCTCTTCTGCGCGCGCTCTCCAGACGATTCAAGAAAGGGTCTCACTTTTGCTGGGGACAGGGTGGAACCTCAACACAACCTGAACCCCAGAGGGACAGCCCCGCCCGTCCACCCCTCCTGCGCGTCTGTACCGACATTTAATTCACCTTTTCCTGGCCCCGCGATCCTGGGCGCCTTCCTGCGCCCTCGGCCTGCTTCTTCCTCTTAAAACGAGCGCGAATAACCTCTACCTGGGACGGTTCTCTCGGTAATTAGGTTCAATAGGCTACCTGAAGGGACTAGGTGTAGGAGAGCTATTAAAAGTGTTGTATATAAAAAACTGTAAGAATTGATCGAATTCTGCTCTCTCCCCGCCAGCTACCCCAAATGAGGCGCCTCGCCCGCCCTGGCGGAGTTCACGGCGGGTTCTCTGTGACACCGCGGAGGCTGAGGGTTTGGCGGGGCCTGAACAGCGTGCAGTCCCTCCCCGGGGTAGGGTCGTCTCTTGGCGGGGGACTGGCTTTGGCACTGAGGGGGCATTCAGGACAGGCTAGTTCCCGGTGACGACCTCGCCGGCAGCAAAGTGGGGTTCCGCCCGGACCTCGGTCGCCACGAAGCGCCAGGTCTGCACGAGGCTTTCGGGCCTGGCCCCGTCCTCCAGGATCTCGTTCGTCCTTCCAACACACGGCTCTGGGCGGACACGGTTCTCTCCATTCCACAGACGAAAAGCCCAAGGCTCAGACGCACTTGGGATGCTGCCCAAGGCCGCGCGGGTAGGAGGTGAGGGGACCCCGGGGTCGCCCCGCGCAGCGCCCGCGTCCCCGCGCTCCCGGGCGCGCTTCGCACGCGCTGGCGCCCGGCGTGGAGCAGCGGCGCGCGCACCGCGCGTCTCCAGAGAACACCTCGTGCCCACCGCGCCATCTGCAACCCTCCGGCCCGAGCGCGCGATCCCGGCGCTGGGGGCAGGCGGGGGAGGGGGCTGTAGACGGGCCAGGGCTGCGGGCAGGCGCCAGGCGCGGGGAGATGAAAGGCGGGCTCCGGGGGAAGGGGCTGCGCCGGGTGACCGGCTCCAGCCGCGCCGGGCGCCCCGCCCCCGCCCCGCCCCGGCTGCCCCGGGCAGAGGCGGCTGCCCGCGCCGGAGCCGCGCTAATTGCTCTCGGCCCCGGCACTCAGCCTGCGCGGAGCCGGGACAACCTCGCTCCAGGAGGAATGACAATTCGCCCTAATGGGACAACCTCGCTCCCAGAGGAGTGACAATTCCTCCTAATAGGCCGCTCGTTAGCGGCCTATTCGCTCGAACCTGGGTATCAGAAGCGGGCAGACTAACGGGCGCCAGCGTCCGCCTGGAATTCCACAGCGCCGCTCCCCGCCACCCCCGTCTCCCTCCGTTCGCTGTGTGACCTCGGGCAAAAGGCTGTCCCTCTCTGAGCTCATTTTTCTCAGCCTGCGCAGTGAGGAGAGGAGTGGGGAAGGTCAGGCCTTGGTGAGGCGGGCCTATGTCCCGGCCTTTGAGAGATCCAGAGCAGGAAGGGGGGGCAGACGGGCCTTCAAGGCCACTGCTTGAGGTTCTTTGAGGGGACAGTCCCCTGGCTGGTGAAGTTCGGGACCATCAAACCGGTTTCCTACGGCCCGCGTCCCCCCGCACGGCGGTCAGGACGGGACCCAAGCCGGGACTGGAGAGGCCTGGCCGGTGCCAAAGCGCCCCGCAGGCTGTGCGGGGCTGAGCTGTCAGCGCTCCCACTTCACAGGCAGAGACGTCGAGGCCCAGACACGAGAGGGGTCCTGGCAGCCGCTGTGGGTGGAGCCCAGTTTGACATGGTTCCCGGATGAAGCCGGGACAAGCACGTGCCGGGTGGGGGTGGGGAGAGCAGTGGCCGCAGCGCGTGTGCGGCGGCAGAAGGCCCAGAGCCCCGAGTCCTGCCCCCTCCGGAGTTCTGCATTCAGATCCAGCCCGACTTCTCCCACGTGCCACCGTGCGGGCCCCTTTCAGGCCGTGGGCGCCCTAGTGCCCAGCCTAGCACGTCGCCGGGAGGACTCGGGGGCGCCCTGAGGCCGCAGCGGGCGCCCCTGGGCAAACCCCTCCACCTGTGCGCGCCTCGGTGTCCTCGCCTGGAGCCGGGGGCGCCCCGCTCTCACGAGACGCTGGATGAAGTTTGAACGTCTTCTAGATCTCATCGGTGCTTTATTTTTAAACCCCCCTTTTCGACAGATCTGCCGGGCATCGCACACACACACATCCGAGGTCCAGGATCCGACGCTGGGCCATCGGAGGCGGGAGGCTGCGCCGTTGCTGGGCCTCTGAGCTCCGTGACGTGGGGAAGGAGGCCGGCGCGCAGCTCTGCCCGGTGAGGGGTGAGGCTTAAGGGAAGGAGACGTGGACTAGACCCACGGCTGCTGCCGCTCCCCGGCCCCTGGGCACCCCTTGGGGGCCCCTCCATGGCCCCTGCCCGCCTGGAGGAAGGTTCCCCAGAACAGGACGCAGGCCCTGGTTCCGATACACACAGAGGCCCAAGAGGCCCTGGAAGAGGGGGTTCCGGGAGACTGGGGGGCTGCCGCGCCTGACCCAGCGCGCCAGCCAGGACAGCCCTGCCCGGCATGGCGCTGGGCCCCGCCCCGCCCCGCCCCGCCCCGCCCCTGTCCCGGTCCCGCACAGCGCTGGGCCCCGCCCCTCCTGCCCTGCAGGGCGCTGGGCCCCGCCCCTGCCCTCCCCCTCCCCCCTCCCCCCTGCCCCCTCCCCGCATTTCGCAGGGCCCCGGCCTGGGCCCCACCCCCCTGGTCCGCACAGCCCTGGGCCCCGCCCCCCTGCCCGCACAGCCCTGGGCCCCGCCCCCCTGGTCCGCACAGCCCTGGGCCCCGCCCACCTGCCCGCACAGCGCTGGGCCCCGCCCACCTTCCCGCACAGCGCTGGGCCCCGCCCCTCCAGCCCCGCACGGCTCAGGGCGCTCGGGCCAAAGCAGGAGAAGCCCGGGCGCTGGGCAGGGCTGCGCTGAGGAGGTTGGAATGAGGGTCGGTAACTGTCAGCTCCCTCTTGCTCCTGCAGCCACCCAGTGAGTCCTGAAGGAGGAGACAATGGAAGCTTAAGGCTCAAAAAGAGTTTCTCACAACGAGTAAATAACTACCTGGCAGAAATTCCAATCAGGTTTAGCGGCTGATTCTAAACTGTATGTATTTTGCCCGGGGCAGCAGTTGTTAGGGTGGGAGGGGAGGCATCTGGAATTGCTCACAGCAACCAAGTATCCACGGTTTCCGTGTCCCTCCACCTTGACAGACGGGGCGTGAGGCTGCCATGGGCTCGCGGGCAGCCCGGGCACCCTGGCTGCTGGGCAGGCACCTGAAAGCGCTCCGAGTTGTTCCAGCTTCCACGTGCAGCGCACCGGGCCTGGGGCAGGAGGGGGAAGAACATGCGGGGACTGACTTCATGCACATAGTTACATATGATTTTAATGAAGGAAAACAATGTCTCCCAATTGCTCCACCCCCGGTTGCCTGGTGAGGAATAGGCAGGGTTTGCTTTACCTGGAGGATGGAGACCCTTGGAAGCAATGACTCCGAATTCTGTCGGTCGTGCCTAGGGGAGCGCTGGGGCGTCGGGCCCGGGCGTCGGGCCCGGGCAGGTGGTGCCACCTGCGGAGGAGCGGCGCCACCGCGCGCAGGAGGACCCCGCGCCGCGGGAACGCGCCTGCTGCGCAGCGACCGCGCTCCGGCCTCGGGAGGCGCCGCCAGCTCCTCGGGTCGCCCTGGGGCGCAGAGATTCCTGCCCTTTCCCACCTCCTACCTCTGCCCCGTCTCCATTGCCCCATTTCCCCGAAGAGGTAACTGCCGGTCATAGAGGCGCGGCCACTTGCTGGAGGTCACCAGTGGGGGGCGGGCGAGAGAGCCCTTCTGTTCCTCGGGGGCCCGAGACCCCACGGCCCGGGGCCTGGATCCACGAGGTCTGACTTCAGGGCCCCTGGATTTGCCACGCGCCCACAGATCCGTGTCTGGCGCCCCGAGGAGCCCGGGCACAGTGAGGGGCTCAGTAAATACTGGTTGAGCAAATGAACACACAGGTGGAGACTGGAGGCCACACCCCACACCCCCGCCAGTCTCCGAAGGTCGCCTTCCCCAGGGACCTGCAATGACCCTGGCGTTGTGAGAGGTGGTCGCAGGGTCTTTACAATGGGAACTCAGGGTGGATTCTTGCAGGGGAGGGGACAGATTTTCAAATGGTCCGCGAAGCCAAACAGTGCTCCCTGTGCCCCAAACCTTTAACTCACTTGCCTTTCAATGAATCTTCAGGTTGCCCTGTGAAGAGTAGTTACTGGTTTTGCAGAGGTAGCTGGTTGCCTACCCAAGGTCAGGCGGCCGCTTAGTGACTCGGTTACCATCTGACCCCAGTGACTCACTGCAGACCCCAAGCCGGCCAGCCTTTGTCACCCCTCGCTCAGCGTTCTCCAGCCCTGGCCTGAAGCAGCACCGCTCTGTTATCTCGCCCGGCTCACGTCCGTAATACCTTGATTTTGCTGCGTCTCACAGACGTTTCGAAGCGAGGGTGTGTTGGTGCACTAGGGACGAAAATGACCTAAATTCACTCAGAAAAATAGAAACTGACAGCCTCAAGCCCCCCGGCCTCCAGTAAAGAGCCGTGGATGCTTGTTGTGCACTAACTCATTTAATCCTCATAGTGTCTTTTGACTGAAGGGGACTCCGATTCCCAGGCATCCTGGACAAGCTAGATCCATAGAATTTCTCGTTTTTTTTTTTCTATTTTTTTTTTTTTTTTT